>RXPK01004756.1:0-60804 GCA_004143645.1 Protaetia brevitarsis
AATTTACGGTAATATATAGAATTTATTTCGGCAAATATCTAATAAATTCAGAAAACTTTGAAATAATACATTACACAGATTACACACTTTACGCAACTTTCGCTACTACCAAGCAAGATTTAATGTTTCGTGTGACGAGAAACTTGTGAATTAACCCAGTTGAGTGAAAGACGTATAGATCACACATAACGCAATATAAAATGCTTGACGTAAAGGATTCATTGAGCTTTTTTTTATGCTCTAGTCTGTTAGTTATCTGCTGTATTTGCATTTGTTAATTATGCTGTATGTAAAATTTTCATAAAAACTTTATATTTTGGTAATCTTTAAATTCAAAACTTTAAAACGTTGTCTACAAGCACACTACGTTTTATGAAACAATTTGTTATTTGTTCGTTATCGTTTTTTTCCGTTCCTTATTTGAACCAAGTATTAAGAAATTCATTTCAATTTTTCTGGATCTAGATATATTAACAACCATAAATCCTTAATTAATTGAATCTCTTAAGGTTTTCCTGCATTCTCAGTGAATCTAAAATAAATTTATAGTATCTAGGTTAGAATAAGCTCCTCAATATTTTTCATATCTAATTGATAAGTTCACAATAATATTCATCGTCTGAAACCGCGACGTGTAACAACAATGTATAAACTATACTTACTAATAATAATAAATTTTGTGATTATGTCTGACCCCCGATGAAGTTATTCGGCCATTTGAAACGTAGTAATAAAACGAGTAATTTAAAGAATATACTGAAGGTGTTGTAGTGATCTACAGAAATCGATATAGTTTTAATTGTACATCCAAAATAGAAATTAAGGTTTCATTTGAAAAATTTACGTTCGAACATTTTAAATTCTTGGATGTTTCACTATTTTAAACACCCTGTTAATTCATTGAATTTTTTTAGTTTTGGACAATGTTAGTTTGTTGTTTCAAGTGGGATTTTGACATTTAAATCATGTGAATTAATCAATTACATAAACAATGTAAATTTCAAATTTTACAAAAATCGTAATATCTTAGGAACCAGTTGAGATAGTCTAATACCCAATGTAATCGTCATAGAATTTTGGTGACTTCAAAATATAATACTATATAGGGTGTTCATTTAAATAAAATTGTGGGATTCGGTTACCGGAGTGCGCATAAGGTGAAAATATTTAATACAAGAAAGTAAGTGCCAAATTGTCGCAAACCCCAATTTTTTTAAAACTGAGGATTTCTTAAGCGGAAAACTTCTAAACTCGGTCAGTTCCGTTGAACTCTGTAATTTTTTTTTTTTTTCTAGCATATTTGTAATTATAAATATAAATATAAAATTTATAGTTAACGCGTATTTTATCTAATAACTCTTTCTTATCATTCAAATTGAAATAAATGTAAAAGTAGAATAACAATAATGCTCTTTAATTCATGAAATCACATTTATTGCGTGACTCTACCGGCTTAACAGGTTGCGACCCCGTTTCGTACATTTCAGTTTTGTTCTGTTTTGACTAATATAAGTACATACGTCTTTAAAATCGTTGTAATTTGAAATAGTTACGTATAATCTTTGCAGGAGGGGACGAGGAAAGAAGATGTAGGTTTCGCGATGTAGTGGAGTTGTACCCTCCAGGCTATTTGTGGAGATACAAGACTGGCGCTGCTTGTTACGAATTTGCCCAACCCGTCCGCCTGAACCACATGATACGCCTTAATCACACATGGCACGAAGGTGTCAGAGTACCTTACATTTTGGTAACAAGATACTTCACCTTATTAAAATTAAAAGTTTCTGTATAATAATTATATTCTAAAATATGGAGACGGTGATTTATGGTGGGATTCTGTGCATATCTATAGTGCCTGGCACCAAACTCAAATCATAATTAGAATTTCAATACGTTTTAAGTTAATTGAACCATTATTAATATTATTTAGACATTTACAATATTAATTCTGACAGTTTAAGAAAAATATATTCATCAAATTGCATTTAATTAAATGAGAAAGATCTTATTAAAATCAAAATAGCCATACATTTGCCTAACCCTGAATATGCTTACAGACTTTCAGTTAACTTTACAGGCGCCACAGATAACCGTTGAATCTCACCATTAGTCAGGTTAAAATTTACTTTTAGAAATCATGTTCAATATAAAAAATCCATAAGTTATTTTCACATTTTTTTTTAATTTTATTTAATAAAACAATAGACTATTTATTCCTCACACAAAATAAATTTTTAAAATATCGTTTGCAATCTGTATATTTAAATTGCTTGTTTCTTTTTTTGTTAAGAATAGCCAGATGTGTGAGTCATCTGCAAACGATACGAACTCACAATCATTAATTATATTTTTTTTTATACAACACGGATAGCAATAATGATAGACTTACATATAGGTACAACACTTCTCGTAGGAAAAATTGGGACACAAGCGATTAAGAATTTAAAAAAAATGGGTGTAAATAAAGCTTTCAGGGAACGTATTTACATTTCAACAGGATGAATTGATTCAAGCTTTAAACAGAAATATATGGTACCAAGTGATGTGGTATATAATATTTCTTGTCGTGATTGTCAAGGTTGTTACATTGGTCAAACTTCTCAAATGTTAAAAAATAGAATAACTCACATAAAGTGATATTCTATGTGTAAACGTTCATGTGCTTTATCTTTACATTTTCAAAATTTAGACCACAATTTTAATTATGATAACATTAAAATTTCTTTGACGTTGAAAATTACTTACAAAAACGGTTGTTTTCTAAGACTGTGCATATTAACAGCAATGAAAATTCAATTAATTTTAAAACAACATATATTTATTGTAATATTTTACATAATATTATAACATTACCTTATTGACAAAACAGTTTTTCTGACTTTATTTAAATTTGTAAGTATTATTTTATATTTCCTTACTATTGTTCATATCTTTTATAATATTTGTAGAATCCTCTGTAAGATCATTAAATAAATGACGAAATAGTCGAGTCATATAGTTGTTTTTTATTAAATAGACCGCGAGTATCACATTATCCTCTTTTATTCCTTAACGAAGTCTGGTCTCCTTTTCAAATAACATTTATATTTCTGTTTAAATTTTTCGGCGTTACGTTTGATCGCAATAATACACATAAATAAATAATTTATGGCTTTGATAAGTGAATATGTCCTTCGAAAGCTGCATTTACACCTAAGAAATTTTAAAATATTCGCTTGCTGGTGTCCCGATTTTTCCTGCGAGAAGTGTATTTTATTTTTGACGAATGTAATTTGAAGTCGTAATCTGTCGTTACTTTGTATAAACAGTATATGTCTAAAATATCAAGAACAATCAATCAAAGTATACCGTGATTCAAATACTTTCCTGATTAGAGTAGGTTATGCTTTTTTTTAATCGTTGGTCACAATGCATGCACGCACTAATCAGTTTGACAGTGCAAAAAGTTACTAAAATGTTCATTCAAAGCAATTTGCGGTTCGTTTTTTAGGCGCACTATCGCCAGGTTTACGAGTTACTGCCTAGTTGCACGAAATTTGTCTATACAAGCATGAACATGGCTTAAAAGTTGTGCGTAAGTAACTGCCGATTGGGAAACTATTGCTGGAAATCCTGTATGCACTGATTAAAGGGATAAACCCATTCTCCATTACTTAATTTTCGACTAGTTCTACAATAACTTTCGATAATAAATGTTTTATGCTGTAATTCTAACATTATATATTTCTAATTTTGATTTTTCACTGACAATCTGAAGTACAATTTAAAAATAGTCCAATCTTACTAAAGAATTTGCTTAAAAAAACAGCCCACTATAATCAAGAAAGTATTTGAAAGCATGGTACAATCAGCATTTCGTGTATCTGTTTTGCCGAAAGAATAGTGTCACAGAGTTCCATTCGTAACACGGTTTTTCCACTTTGTGACAATTTTTGCGAGGTTGGTAGCGCAACTCGTGGTTTGACATTTCACATGTAACACTCTTCCAAGGTTCGTATATACTAGGTGGCCTCATAACTTTTTAGCCAATCAAGAGAAGGAGCGCGAACACGTCATCACGTATGCTGTATTTAATAAGAAAAGTGGTGCATATATGTAAAAAAAAAATGGCGATTTGTACTCCCAGACTAAATATTATTTTTTTACAAAAAATCCTTATTTAGGAATTTTCAATCAATGTTATGTCAACAGAACTGACATTGAAATATAATTTCAAGTTCCCTTTAATTATTACAGAATACCCAAACCCAATATTATATAGTCAAGAATTGTTAAATATTTACTTTTTTACAAAATCATTTAGAATTTTTCAATTAATGTTATGTCAAGCAGAACGTGTCTGAAATTTAATCAAGTTCCTTTTATTAGTACAGTAATACCCCTAAACCATATATAAGTCAAGAAAGGTTCCACTAGCGTACTATAGAGGCACCGCATATTCTCTTATGAAATTTTACCACTAACAGAACGCACAACAATAGATAGATGCTAAGTGGTGTCATCTCCTATAGTGCGCCAGTGGACATTTCTTGACTCGAA
Organism: Protaetia brevitarsis; assembly: GCA_004143645.1. Classification (NCBI taxonomy): domain Eukaryota; kingdom Metazoa; phylum Arthropoda; class Insecta; order Coleoptera; family Scarabaeidae; genus Protaetia; species Protaetia brevitarsis. Next base: position 4,540 of record RXPK01004756.1, read on the forward strand.
GAAATCGATCGCGACGCCTCTCCAACGACGTCATCGCGTATCCCCTGCAATCACGAGGGCCACCTAGCATATACGAAAATCACACTCTATCATATAACGCTTTTGCATGGAATTAATTGCGCATGACACAACCATTCTGTCACAAAAAACATCGGAATACAATACAAATATTCCTTCCATAGATGAGAAATTCCATTTTAAATAAAAAACCGTGTTATAATGACTGTTGTAATATTCGTACCTATGCGACTCAAACTTGTATTCGTATTGCAACAAAGTAACAAACGTCATTATAAGACTGTAATGTTTTATAATTACCATGCTATCTCTCACCGTTTAAAAGTTATTTCGTATAAACAAAATTTGAATTTGAATTTCAAGTTCAGATTACATTCTAAAAGTTAAAGTTTTGCCACAACAGAGTTCCCTTGAGTAACACTAAGTTTCATCAGCGATTTACGAGCTATTTAGAAGCTTTCTTTGCTGTATTTTATCTGAATGCCTATTTCATACATTTTGAGGAATAACATGTATTTTTTCACTTATAATATTGGGATATAAGAGAAAGGATTTTTGAAGATATTGAATGTTAAATGAACGACGTCCATTTTTCTCACTCCAGTGGCATCAAGTGATAGGACCTTATTATTTATAACTAGGTATTTGCTTACAGTTCGAAGGCGAACCTCTGTTTTTTGATTATATGTCCGAGAGAAGTTCAGCCATAGTGAGGGCGCCCTTCGTCAACGATCGCTTCTTCAGTTTATGGCAAGAATGTAGTCATTTAGCAGTACAATGTTGCGAAAAAGATTTAAACTTAACCAATGTAATCCCTAGTGAGTATAATATGGATATTTCTAGTGGCGGGTATAATTGAATGATTTCATAACCGACTATTCGTAATTTATTTTTAATAATAATTTTGGCATTAAGCATATTTAGCTATGATCTATTTAGAAGAAATAACTTCACTTTTTTAGTGCATTTTTAGGTTCTACTAGGCATTTTAAAACCAATTTTATAAAACATCTACTTAACTATCGGTTACCATGTCAGACTTATTTTAGTTTTGGTGAAAGAAAACTCAAAAAATATGATGCATTGAATGCGTATAACAGCTACACAGCAAAAGGTAGAGAATTTTTATGTGTTGACTACGGAGAGTGTGAGTCCTCTAGTATTTAACCAAGAAATAAAATGTAAACAAAATTACACAAAGTGTCCCATAATCTAGGGTTAATTTGGGGTAACTTCTCAGTACACTGCAAAAATAGTTGCCTACAATTTTACCGGTAAATTTGCTTCATAAGGTAAAATTTCTACCATCTAGTAAATTTCACATGCTGATGTATTTTTCAAAGATTGTACTGTAAAATTCGTATGTAATATTTATATGAACTGTATATTTGCCGAACGCGTACAGTTAAATAACCTAATAACCAATCACATTGCGGCGTATTCAAGTAAAAATAAATATAAAAGATCCTCAATTTTTACCCAAATTTAAATACCCAAAAAATTGTCAATTTTACACTTTTAAGTAAATTTTGATAGTAAACATAAAATTGTACATGTTTTTCCTGTATTTTCCTTTCGCATTTATTACATCTTAAACTTACATGAAAAAGCTATAAATTTACCGAAATCTTTTTTTTCCATGTTAAATATCCTAGAAAAAACTTGTAAAACAAAATTTACATGATTTATTGTGGTAAATTCACAACGTTATTACATGTAATATTCCTAATTTACCATGGAAAAATTACTGTAATTTTTTACAGTGTACTAAAAATATTTTTCTTTTCCAAATGGATCGAACACCTTGTATATATTTGTACACTTGTGATGTAAAATTGAATCCTCTAACCAAAAGCTATAGGTGTTCTTATACCTATCTCTATGGCTTTTTTTAGGATTAGTAATTTTCAGAAATGTGGTTTTGTATTAGTAGATATTTAATTGCTTATAAATGGAGACCCGATTATATGCAAAGTGCATATATTTTATTTTTTGCATATCCTTTAATTATACTATATATAGAGGCATTACACTAATTGAAGTTAATTAGCGCTAATTAGTGATTGCATAATTATATTTCAATAGTAGACGAATTTGATATGCTATGTAAGAAGGTTAAGGGTACAATAGGTAATTCTATATACGATAAATATATTAATAATATGATAAATAAAAATGCGGGGTATTTGAAATTGAAGAAAGTTAAGAAAATTTTGGAAAGTGAAACAGTAAACGATTTCGACTTTAATTTTAGTTTAGAATGTATTGCAAAGTTAAAAAATGCACCAATTACATCTGTGGATGTTGAAAGAAGCTTTCCTATTCGAAACATATGTATTTCTGATAGAAGACAAACCTTTCTTTTACACAATTTTTGAAAAACATTTAATTATAATTTTTTAGAAATGTTGTGAAAATGTTGTGCAATAAAGTTTAATGTTTAAATTTCTGTTCTTATTTATTTTATGTATATTTTGCCATATTATCGCAATTTTTTTTGCATATATTGCCCCAGGTTTATGGCATATTTTCTCAAAAATCGATGCATATATATGCGCATATATTCCAGTTTTTCTTTGCATATAATCCGGTCTCTACTTATAAAAAATAGCCATGGCTTTCAATGTAACCGAAAGTGCGACACAGATGACGTTAGTTTATAGCTAACTCATGCTTAATCAAAATCGAGATATCATTGTAAAGTAAAGAACTTTTAATGGACGGATTCCGTGAATTATGAATGATTTAATAATCCAAAATACCAACGATACATTCACTTACACCCATCATTTAATATAATCGAATGATCATTCATAATCGAGTTCTCGAATGATTCGCTTGCCGTCATTGGCTTATGCTCATCACTAGATATTTCAATAATTACTTTTAGCTTATTACACCTCTACCTTCTAATCTAGCCGAAGAATACGTGTGTCCGGCCCTGTGGGATGGATGGGATTGTTGGCCACCAGCGCGTGCAAATGAAACTTTACGCAGAATCTGCCCAAGGCATGCTCATACACCGAAAGAGACAGTTTGCATGTGTAAGTTCTGTAAATCGTCATTATGACTGCTAGAATCATGGTAACTTTTAATTCAACAGCGAGCAATTATATTGATAACTTACGCATAATTGTCAGGAAAAATCAGTATGATTTTACACAATGAGAATAAAAGCAGCTAAAATGCTCTGATTTCTGATTCCATTATATAAACCATTCGATCATGGTAAAATTATAATTGTATGCTTTCACTAGAAAATATAATTTTTAATAACAAAAATCATCATTTATTTAATATTAATTGAAATCAGGGTAGCACTATAAATTTTGCGAAAAAAATAAGGACAATTCAAAGTTATTATAGTCTTGTTATTTGGATTGCAAATTTATTTTATTTTACTGAGATTGCAATAAGATATTATAATCATGTTTTGCACTAATTACCGTGATTATAAAAAAGATAAATGAGCAAAGATTTAAAAAAATCAGTATACTTGTTATCATTTGTTATATTGTCTAATCACGGTAACTCACTTATATGCTACTATGATAAATATAATATCTGGACGTAATCCCCTAGCACTCAAATGACTTGATTTTATAATTTTGTACAATTTTTCTGAATACTTTGACATAAATAAATTTTCGTTATAATATGTACCACACCAAATCTTCCTTGTGGAAACTATGTTACCACACTAAACCTTTCTTGTGTGAACTCTGTTACCACTCCAAATCTTTCTTGTGCGAACTATATCACCATACCAAACTTCCCTCTTGTGAACTACATTATCACACCAACTCTTTCTTGTACGAACTATGATACCACACTAGACATTCTTTTCTAAGTTTGTGTGAACTATGTGACCACATCAAACCTCTCTCGTGTGAACTACGTTATCACACCAAATCTTTCTAGTGTGAACTTTGTTACTACGCCATATCATTTTCGTGTGAACTATGTTGCCACACCAAATCTTCCTTGTGGGAACTATGTTACTACACTAAATCTCACTCGTGTGAATTGTGTTATCACTCCAAATCTTTCTTGGGCGAACTATATTACCATACCAAACTTCTCTCTTGTGTACTACATTATCACACCAAATCTTTCTTGTACGATCTATGATACCACACTAGACATTCTTCTCTAAGTTTGTGTGAACTATGTGACCACATCAAACCTCTCTCGTGTGAACTACGTTATCACACCAAATCTTTCTAGTGTGAACTTTGTTACTACACAATATCATTTTCGTGTGAACTACGTTGCCATACCAAATCTTCCTTGTGGGAACTATGTTACTACACTAAATCTCACTCGTGTGAATTGTGTTATCACTCCAAATCTTTCTTGTGCGAACTATATTACCATACCAAACTTCTCTCTTGTGAACTACATTATCACACCAAATCTTTCTTGTACGAACTATGATACCACACTAGATATTCTTTTCTAAGTTTGTGTGAACTATGTGACTACATCAAACCTCTCTCGTGTGAACTACGTTATCACACCAAATCTTTCTAGTGTGAACTTTGTTACTACACCATATCATTTTCGTGTGAACTATGTTGCCATACCAAATCTTCCTTGTGGGCACTATGTTACTACACTAAATCTCACTCGTGTGAATTGTGTTATCACTCCAAATCTTTCTTGTGCGAACTATATTACCATACCAAACTTCTCTCTTGTGAACTACATTATCACACCAAATCTTTCTTGTACGAACTATGATACTACACTAGACATTCTTTTCTAAGTTTGTGTGAACTATGTGACCACATCAAACCTCTCTCGTGTGAACTACGTTATCATACCAAATCTTTCTAGTGTGAACTTTGTTACTACACCATATCATTTTCGTGTGAACTATGTTGTCATACCAAATCTTCCTTGTGGGAACTATGTTACTACACTAAATCTCACTCGCGTGAATTGTGTTATCACTCCAAATCTTTCTTGTGCGAACTATATTACCATACCAAACTTCTCTCTTGTGAACTACATTATCACACCAAATCTTTCTTGTTACGAACTAGATACCCACACTAGCATATTCTTTTCTAAGTTTGTTGTGAACTATGTGACCACATCAAACCTTCTCTCGTGTGAACTACGTTATCACCACCAAATTCTTTCTAGTGTGAACTTTGTTACTTACACCATATCATTTTCGTGTGAACTATGTTGCCATACCAAATCTTCCTTGTGGGAACTATGTTACTACACTAAATCTCACTCGTGTGAATTGTGTTATCACTCCAAATCTTTCTTGTGCGAACTATATTACCATACCAAACTTCTCTCTTGTGAACTACATTATCACACCAAATCTTTCTTGTACGAACTATGATACCACACTAGATATTCTTTTCTAAGTTTGTGTGAACTATGTGACCACATCAAACCTCTCTCGTGTGAACTACGTTACCACACCAAATCTTTCTTGTGTGAACTTTTGTTACTACACCATATCATTTCTCGTGTGAACTTTATGTTGCCTACCAAATCTTCCTTGTGGGCACTATGTTACTACCACTAAAATCTCACTCGTGTGAATTGTGTTATCACTCCAAAATCTTTCTTGTGCGAACTATATTACCATACCAAACTTCTCTTCTTAGTGAACTACATTATCACACAAATCTTTCTTGTACCGAACTATGATACCAACACTAGATATTTCTTTTCTAAGTTTGTGTGAACTATGTGACCACATCAAACCTCTCTCGTGTGAACTACGTTATCACACCAAATCTTTCTAGTGTGAACTTTGTTACTACACCATATCATTTTCGTGTGAACTATGTTGCCATACCAAATCTTCCTTGTGGGAACTATGTTACTACACTAAATCTCACTCGTGTGAATTGTGTTATCACTCCAAATCTTTCTTGTGCGAACTATATTACCATACCAAACTTCTCTCTTGTGAACTACATTATCACACCAAATCTTTCTTGTACGAACTATGATACCACACTAGATATTCTTTTTTAAGTTTGTGTGAACTATGTGACCACATCAAACCTCTCTCGTGTGAACTACGTTATCACACCAAATCTTTCTAATGTGAACTTTGTTACTACACCATATCATTTTCGTGTGAACTATGTTGCCATACCAAATCTTCCTTGTGGGCACTATGTTACTACACTAAATCTCACTCGTGTAAATTGTGTTATCACTCCAAATCTTTCTTGTGCGAACTATATTACCATACCAAACTTCTCACTTGTGAACTACATTATCACACCAAATCTTTCTTGTACGATCTATGATACCACACTAGACATTCTTTTCTTCTAAGTTTGTGTGAACTATGTGACCACATCAAACCTCTCTCGTGTGAACTACGTTATCACACCAAATCTTTCTAGTGTGAACTTTGTTACTACACCATATCATTTTCGTGTGAACTATGTTGCCATACCAAATCTTCCTTGTGGGAACTATGTTACTACACTAAATCTCACTCGTCTGAATTGTGTTATCACTCCAAATCTTTCTTGTGCGAACTATATTACCATACCAAACTTCTCTCTTCTCTTGTGAACTACATTATCACACCAAATCTTTCTTGTACGGACTATGTTAGCACACTAGACATTCTTTTCTAAGTTTGTGTGAACTATGTGACCACATCAAAGCTCTCTCGTGTGAACTACGTTATCACACCAAATCTTTCTAGTGTGAACTTTGTTACTACACCATATCATTTCCGTGTGAACTATGTTGCCACACCAAATCTTCCTTGTGGGAACTATGTTACTACACTAAATCTCACTCGTGTGAATTGTGTTATCACTCCAAATCTTTCTTGTGCGAACTATATTACCATACCAAACTTCTCTCTTGTGAACTACATTATCACACCAAATCTTTCTTGTACGAACTATGTTAGCACACTAGACATTCTTTTCTAAGTTTGTGTGAACTATGTGACTACATCAAACCTCTCTCGTGGGAACTACGTTGTCACACCAAATCTTTCTAGTGTGAACTTTGTTACTACACCATATCATTTTCGTGTGAACTATGTTGCCATACCAAATCTTCCTTGTGGGAACTATGTTACTACACTAAATCTCACTCGTGTGAATTGTGTTATCACTCCAAATCTTTCTGGTGCGAACTATATTACCATACCAAACTTCTCTCTTGTGAACTACATTATCACGTCAAATCTTTCTTGTACGAACTATGATACCACACTAGACATTCTTTTCTAAGTTTGTGTGAACTATGTGACCACATCAAACCTCTCTCGTGTGAATTACATTACCATACCAAATCTTGTTACTGCTGCTCTTTTTGTATGAACTTTGTTATCACTCTAAATCTTTCTTGTATGAACTACGTTACAACCCCAAATCTTTCTTATGTGAACTACGTTATCACAGCAAATGTTGCCTTGCATCTCATCTCTTGACACAAATGACATCTCAATAACCTCCACCAGTTCTCAATCTCAGCATTTCATTTCACATACTCTTATCCCTACTACCCTGTGCATTAGAAGCATTAACTATTGCCGCTATGATTCGCTTCTGAAATATTACAAGCAAAACTGTATATGGTACAAACGTCTTTATTAATGACTAAACATTATCAATAACAATCAAAATGCCAGTTTCTACGTTGTGTTTCTTTAATCTTGCGCCACCGTATTTCTGTCTAACATGTATTTTCCTGTTTTGTATCATAATTATCACCTTACTACTAATAATTTATCTTCCACAGTGGAGAGCGAACGATACTGCCTTGAAACAGACTGGAATCACATCACTAATTACTCCACGTGCTCAACAGTTTCCATCTTAACACGCCGTCACACTTTCCATTTCTACGCACTCATCGTTTCAACCGTAATCTCCTTCCCTGCGGTTGTGATCTTCTTCACGTTCATGCGCAGGCACAAAGATCTACGTCACTTACTCTATCGCAGTTTGCTCATAGCAATTATCCTGAAGAACATATTGACCATAGTTGAAAAGGACGTGGTGATCCTGGACGCCCTGAGACCACAAACGAAACTATGAACGTCATGGGCAATAACACCGTCGCTTGTAGGGTGTTAGCCTTCTTTAATACTTTCGCGACGAATTCGGTGTTTGTATTTATGGTATTGGTGGGGTACTATTTGCACAGTACCATTGCCAGGATCTTTGGGAAGAATATAAAATTGACTATCATCTATATTATTGCATTTGGTAAGGAATGAATGGAATGCTAGTAGAAGTATTTTTAACCTTGTTCTTCTAGTGGGTGCGTTAGTCCCGGCCTTGAATTGGGCTTTAGCCATGGATGCGGCCGGTCAAGAGAGTTGCTGGGTCGTCGACGGTCAAGGATTCCATTGGATCAACGATGTCTATAGATATGCGGTGCTCATCATCAATTTTATCTTACTCTTGGATATAATTCGCGTGATTTGTACGCAGAGATCCAAGTTGAATGCCAAACAGACTAAGTAAGAGTATTTCTCTTTTAATTTTTTGCAAAAATCTTCTTTTTCCAATTTTGCTTTTTATTCTATTTAGATCGGCCGCTAAAGCTATATTAGTTCTAATACCACTGTTTGGTCTGCCCCTCCTCTTAATCTCACAGAAGGACATCATAAACCAGGACGATTGTGTTGCGGGTGACATTTACTATTACGTTGCTTATAGTATGGAGGCTTTGCAAGGGGTAGTAGTAGCCCTAGTATTCTGTTATCTAAGCAAGGATGTAAGTATAATTGAAATATGTAAATACCCTTAATTAACACATAGACAAATTTAACGCTAATTAACTCTTCACACACTAAATATCGTGTATTCATCATCAACAAGCTTGTTCATCACCCACAATTTCCAAATAGTTAAACCAGCAAAGTAATCACAGTTGCTTAGCCAAAATCCTTAACTCGGCTTTGTGATTGGTTGAACAAAGCTAATATACTGCAATAATTCCTTATTGCATTAACGGGGTGGGAAATACAATGATTACCCTTCGACTAGGAAAATATGCCACAGTTTTTCAAGTAGAGGGATGCGCAATATTGCATTGTGCAACTGAAATCAATCAGAGGGCTTATGAAAATAAGTGGATCAATATTGCCACAGACAGCCAGGCGATACTGAACCCCAAAATACAATCAGACTGGTTTGGGAATGCATTCGTGGACTGAATAACCTGACAGACTACAATAAAGTCACTTTGCTGTGGGTGCCCGGACATTTAGCAATCCAAAGATAAGTTAGCAAGAATTGGAACATCTGCTCCATATGTAGGCCTAGAACTGTTTAAGGTGTATCTAAAAAAAACAGCACGAGAGCAGGTAAAGAGTTGTGTCAAAAGAAACAAAAAACACTGGAATAATACAATCAGGGAAATCCATTGTGAGACCTTTATTAAGGAACCATCAAAAAAGAAGGCTGAAGACCTTCTGCAGCTTAGTAGGAATCACCTTCGCATCGTAACAAGATACTACACACTGAAACGACACCTACACTGGATAAATCAAATGCAGACTGTGTAATGAGATGACAGAGAACGCATACCATATTATGAATGCCAGGCTTGGGCACAAGAGGCCAGGAATTTTTGGGAAGCCAAAAATGTATCCACAGGATTACTTCGATCAACCAGCCAGAGATCTGTACAGTTAATGCCGGGTACTAGAATCCTGGAATAGCTGGTATAATTTAAAATGTAAAAAAAAATGAGGGATTAAATACAAAACAGCCAAAAGCTCGCAGTGTTTTTGGAGACTCCATGAAATTCCAACAACAACAACAAAAAATCTTTATTATACCAATATTTCGGCTATATTTTTTTGCCTTCATCTAGGTGGGCTACAATGAAAAGAACAAAAAATGGAAACAAAATTAAAGGGCTCGTTGTAAAAACATGATAAGCCTTACCAAAAATATTCCAATTTTAAATTGAATAGTAGTCAGTTTTATGCATTTTTTAAAGCTTCAAAGGTTGAAAACTCATTTTTTTTTATTTGTGGCATATCACGTTATTACAATAAGCCCTTCAAACGAAATCCTCTCAAGGTCTATTTTTTAATTTTGTGACGCTTACCCTATATAACAACAGGAAAAATACTTATACGGAATATGATGCAAATTTTATCATCCTTGGTAATTACAGAGATAGGAAAAAGTGAATGGTTTGGTCTCTTTTTCAATGATATGGTCGAGGATGAAAACTAAAATTAGATATTTTTTTTGCAAGGATTGCGAGCTTTTTACAGTGAGAAAATAACAAATTAAGTTAATGTATTTCTGCTATTATTTTCCCAAGAAAAATTTTTCTCCTCACGCAGGATTCCAACCTACAACTTCCCGTTTTCCGGACGAGTGCTTTACCAATTAAACTAAGAGGAGATGTAAGTTCGAGCGTTTAACCGAACATACGTCGAATTTGTTATTTTCTCACTGTAAAAACCTTGCAATCCTTGCATAATTGCCGTCCTGCCGGCCTTACAAGATCTAACATCGACGTATGTTCGGTTAAACGCTCGAATTTACATCTCCTCTTAGCTTAATTGGTAAAGCGCTCGTCCGGAAAACGAGAGGACGTAGGTTCGAATCCTACGTGAGGAGAAAAATTTTTCTTGGGAAAAATTCCTCCTAAAAATTACAGTTAATAGCAGAAATACATTAATTTGTTATATATATTTTTTTATTTTTAAATTATAGCCAAAAATTAAGTTTTTCAACTTTTCGGGAATGCTTCATAACTGGCTTGTCTTTAATGATGCGAAGATTCCGTTTTAGTTAAATAATATTTTATTTCATGCATTCGTTTTTGAACTACAGCATAAAGTTGCATTCCTTTAAATGTAAATTTTGTAAGCAATGGCCTCCTTAGAGTGAGTAGTTTATGGTGTCGATCTGTACTAGATGTCTAATAAAATTTAAAAGAACTATTTATTTGCGCTTTTAATTATATATATGTAATCAATGTTAATCATGTAGTAACCCATGACAGAAAAAAAAAAAACTGCAAAAAAGGCGATTTCTTCTGTCAAAGTCAAAGTATTCTAAAGAAGGAGAGAAGGAGTTAAAGCCGTTGCACTTCTTACATAGTGTTTATATTTGAGTTTCTTTATACTCTGGACTACATCTATAGAACAATTATAGATGGCTATCTTTTTAATGAATTGTCAAAATTTGTCAAATCTAGGCTTGTAACGTAAACTTGATATGGAAAACCTTGAATTAGTGAAGAATTAGACGCATACCAAACTATATATATGAAAAAACAATCAAATAGCTTAATGAATCGAAAAGTTTCACCCTGGCCAAGTAATTTTGTTAGATTTATAAAAAGATTGAGATTTTTTGCTTCGTAAAAACCCATCACTACAATACAATATTCAGTGTAAGGACTGTTGCTTTAATATTTGCTCTAATTCATAGTAAATTCAATGCTTCTTTAGAAATTTGTTAATAAACGTGGCAGAACGAATATTGCGAATCAGTTTATTTTTACCATTTCGGATTCTATACAAATGCCTAATCTATCATTGAATATCACGAGACGTTCTGTATACACATATAAATTGATTTATTTCTTTCGTGATGTATGTAGGTGCACGCGGAAATGAGAAGATGGTACAGGAAGTTTATAAACAACATGAACGGCAGATTTGGGACCAATTTCAGGGTCCCACCGGAAGCTAGAGTCACTACGATGACCAACGTGAGGCCGAGTGGATTAGATGGATTTCAATTTCGAGATAGTGCAAATAAATAATAATAAATAAACCATGAGACCTACCTTACCTTAACATGTAAAAATAACGAGTGGGCTGATTTAACCACTTCTCATTATTAATTTACGCTGTTGACTCTATAGTATTAAATCTGAAGTGTTAATATTATTATGTGTCTGTTTTGTTGCAACATAAATATGATGTGATTTCAAGTGTTATAATAATTAATAATTTAATGATCGTTATAATTTAAGATATTTGAATGTAGTATTATTATCCATTATATATTTATTACGATGTATTCGTTGTTTCTTTTTGTATTTATATGTAATGAAACTAATGAAGTAAACTGGGATTTATGCATTTGGCTTGTCACATCGTTATTATTTATTATTTTTTTTTTAAAACAGAATTTTCAATGAGAACGAATAACACAAACAATACAATACATCTCAGAAGCAGCAATCTATTACAATATCCTTTCCTTCCTTATTTCAGTCTGTGTTTGAGGTGTATACTTGAAATAATTCACAGCTTCATAGGTTTAAAATTTAAATAATCGAATGTCAGAATAAATATTATTTTTCGCCTGTTTAAACTAAGTCTAATGATTTTGCGTCCATAAAACGACGTGCATAACTAGCGAGTCGCGTAAAATAAACTATGCGAACCTTGATTGATAATTCCTATAACATTAATCGACGATGAAAAGTTGGAAAATATGTAGGTTTATTTAAATAATCATTTAGCACTATGCAAAAAAATATTATTACATAAAATTATTATGTAACCTTCAAAGGCAATCACCTTGTATTTAATATATTACATATTGAAGAGGCGTTAAAGATGATTTTCCCCATTCAGCCATTTTTCAGCAATTAATATATTTTACTTGTTAGTGTAAGTATTGGAAGCAACTAATTACTACTTATAATTATTATGTAAGTATAATAAAAATAACCTTGGGATATTTTTTCACCAAACTATTTTGCAAATTTTCAGAATAAGTTAATCAAATATTTTTTAATTAGATCTATAGTAACTATAATAAATAAAAAACTAAAAAAGCTAAGGTAAAGTCAGGTAAGTGTGTAACCGAGGCAAGTGTGTAGTTTGGCTATATTTATTTTCAAAATTAAAATCTGGATGTCCTCTGTTATATTACTAATGTACTAAACTTTATACTAGTTTTAACAAAAAAAGTTCAGAACCTCCTAACATGTAATACTTAGATATCTTGTAAATTTATCATCCTTATTACAAAGGCATCAATGACTAGTTAATTATTTCTCTGTTCTGCAATTATAAGGATATATAGTTGCTATTAATATATTAAAATCGTCGCCCGAACGGTTACCACTTGCCCCATTTTTGCTGGGTAAGTGGTGTAGTATTGACAGTGTTTTAAAATTTATTTTTTTTTCTAGTTAAACCGTTTTAATTATTATAAGGCGTTATCTTATTGAAGGCTTACAACTGGGCTATAATTACGTAGTTCTATGTGTAAAATTTATCAAAATATCTTATTATGTGAACAGTGTTACATTTTCTTCACACTATGCAATTTTTACCACATACTTACCTGACTTTACCTTAATCGTTTTGAGATATTTTGTCAAAATTTTGAGGTTCGTACTCTTTCCAATAAAATTAACTATCTCGTAGGCTATTAGGCATTATAGATATTAGATATTCTACTGATGTGGATGCAAGTACATGGTCATAGGTATTGACTGCGACAGCAGTAACTGCGATATTCTATACAGGGTGTTCAGAAACGATGTCCAATATGGATAACTTTAAAGCAAAAATGCTTTTTTTTTCAAGTGGAACGTGACATTTTTTTAGTGTTTCAATGTAGCGCAAGATTGTACATCGATTAATATTAAGGTTTAGTATACCACGTTTCATTTGAAGAAACAAAAAGGTTTTTTAGTTTGAAGATAATTCTACTCATATTGGACATAGGTTTCTGAACACCCTGTATAAGACATTGTAGTCAATACCTAAGACCGCGTATTTCCATCCACGTCAGTATAATGTTCACAAATTGATTCTTGAATATACAGGGTGCAATAGCAGTAACGTCGTGATCTCTGGTAGTCAAATGATGACCATCATTGAACTCTCACTATTTTATGGAATTTTTTAATTATACACTGAAAACTAGATCAGTTTTATATTCGCCATTTTTACAGGACATCAGGAGTTGTGGGGGAAAAAATAAATGTAATTTTAATAAGTTTAAAGGTTTGTTTACTGGTTTTAGTGACATAAATTTTGAAGGATGTTGAAGATGTCAGTGGATATAATTATTACGGACATTTCATAAGGGTGTTGCATCTTCTATGGCATTCCTGTAAACTTTCATATTGTTCGCCATTTTTAAACGATATTGGGAGAAAAAGATTATTATAAGCTTCACAAGTTTGAAGTATTGGTTCCAATAATAACAATACGTAAATGTTGAGGGAGGTCGAAGATTTCGGGAGACGTGATCATTACTGTCGTCAAACCGACAAACTTCTTATTCACATCGTGGCTTTGAAAATAACGCTGTAATTCAAGAAATCACTCCGTTCATGTTACATGGCGATGTAGAAAGAAATATTGGGATTTTTTAAATATAATGTAGATATCCTAACTAAATAAACTTTTGGTAATAGTCAATACAATAAAATACAAAGATTTGTTTTGTTCTAAAATAAAATATTAAAAAGAAATAAAAAAGGATTCTTATAATATAAATTAAAAATATGGTTCTAAATGTTAAGGAAAATAGAGATTCTAGTAAGAAAACTAAAGTGTTTTAGTAGTTATACTGTCAGCAATAAGTATTATATTTTTTTTATAGTTTTTTTTTGCGTGGGCAATAAGTTCATACGCTCGTTCAAAAAGTCATAAAAGATTAAAATTGAGGAGTTAATACTCGTACATACACTGATCACCAAAAGCTTCTTGCAAAAACAATTATACCTACGGCCTTTGCTATGTAAGCAGGAGAATCGTTTCTCATTACATTTTGACAATTGGTGACACAACACGTGGATTCACGCTTGTGTATAATATTTAAGACTATTGCTACAGCTGAGACTGTCCTATTTTGAAAAGCAGATATAAAACGGCCAACTACTTCTTGAATACTGCTGCTCGAGTGATATCATTTAATTATTCTTCTACTTTTCTTCACATAAATTAACAATGCAGCAGTAAGAATTTGTAATAAAGCACTAAGCAAGAAAAAACAAACTTCAATAACCAGAAAGATTACAAGAATTTTGAATGAAAAAGAAATAAATAAAAGGCCGAGGTGAGAAGAAATAAGTGATAACAGCGGAGACCTACATTCATCAATGCGTGCCAGATTAGTGCTGCCGTTTGCAATTTGTTTGGAAAGACTGCGTGCAGGATTGCAGGACGATGGGTGTAGATTCCGAACCTCACTGCAATATGTGTAGCAACTTCGGCGAGGTTTTTATACATAGGCTTAGTTCCTATTTATAAATAAAGAATAATGTTCACGAACTGATATGGTATGCCAAAAGCATCTTCAGTTTCTATACATATAATTTGCGGGTGAGGTTACCTGAATCCGAGAGCGCCATAATCCTTTTTAAAATAATAATAATTGTAGTTATAACTATATGTAACTACAATTATAACTACTTGTTGGAAGTTGTGATGTACAGCTACTTTATCATACTACAGTAGTTTTAGTTGTAAACTCTAACAAAAAATACTCTGCACGTAGAGAAAGAAAAATGTTGAATTAATCAAAATCACTTTATTAAGCTCAAATGCGTTGATGTAACAATATTTTTGTTTGACTTTACATAAATTAATTCTTACAGGAAGAATTTTTTTTAGTTAACATAATTTTGTTGAACTAAAGAAACATTTTAGTTGTTTGATGAATGAAACGAATTTTCTGTTTATATTAACTCAAATAATTCTCTTAAAATTACTAAAATGTCATGATCAAAACTAAGCTTCTTGGTAGTTGTTTAACAAAATTATGGTTAATCAAAACACATACAATACATTAAATTAAGATTTCCTATATTTTAAACTTTAGGCGTATATCTGAAATTCGCATTTTGTTATTTTAGCTACATCGAAATTGTTATAAATAACATTTTTAATTACTTTAACAAAATTTGTTCTATTGATATAACTATATTAGATGTTCCGTAATGTTTGTTGCGTTAACCAAAATTTTAGTTAATCTCGCAAGAATACCGTATAATGAAGGCAACCATATCGTTTTATTAATTTAACAAGCCAATGGGTTCACGTGTACAAACAGTTTTCTTACATAGTAGCAAATATGTTAAATATAGGTAGGTATGTATTTCAGAAATCGCAGTGAAGATGGCGTTCCTTCCATTTCACACCAGCAAATGACACGTAAGGGTCATAAAGCTCAACAGTCGGAGTTAATAACATATTAATCTAGTGCATTTGCCAGTCAAACATTCAATAGGAGTTGCGACCATTAAAGCAGCGATTGGTGGTGTGCAATGGCAGTGATGTCAGTAAAACTATTTTTTGAGGGTTTTAAATATATCCCGCCTTATACAGATATTTTACACTTTATGTTGTGAATGAGATGATAAATGTACTATACCAAGATACTTGAACATTTCCCCTTGTAAAGCGAATCAAAAAATGACCAATAGGTTGCTGTAGCAATAAAATATTATTAACTAATAAGCAATTCTGTTTTGGCTCAAGATAATTTTCTTGTTTAACACAACAAAAATTGTTATTTTGACATAACAGATAACATTTATTCAATTTAACTTAAAATGTGTATTTAACCTAGCAACTTCTGCTTTTTATTTTAATGAATTCTTTTGGTTAATTTAACATGAAATAGTTGTTTATTTTACCCGAACACTTATTGTCCTAACAATATTGAATGTTTAAAATAAAATTATCTTGATTGTTAAAACAATGCTAAAAATATTATCAAATCTACACAATTATTTTAATATTCGCATTTTGTTACTTTAACAATGATTTTTGTTTGACTGTATTTAACCCAAATTTCCTAGTTAAATGCCGCGTTTTTTGTTAGATTAACACATGTCCTTCTTTACGTGTGGTTAATAAATAGTAGTTGTTGGGTCTCAACCAATATGAAAAGTAATTCTAATTATAATTTCTTATAAACTACTGTAGTTGTAATTTTGTAATTTGTGATTCAGTTACATTTTGCCCAACACTGCAACCAAGACTACCGACTTAATTACCGTGCGAAATTCATCTGTCTTGAAAAAAAAAAACCTTGTTATTGTTACTGACCCTGAAGCTCTTAATTGGGGCTACAGTTAATCGTCAGTATATAGTACATTTGGCTGTACTACCCTTTCACTTTCAATTATCCTAGCACAAGTATTTCGGCGATAAACTTTCTTCTTATCTCATTTACCTCGCCTCTACGTACTATTCAATTGCAACGTTCATTTGATCGATGCATGAAACGTACATAAACCTCGAAACCAAAGTTCATTGTCGCGAACTACCGTCGAACCATGGCTAAGGTCAGGATGCTGTCTCGATACCTTAAAATAATGAGAAACAAACGGAAGTAAATGTCTATAATATGCAAATATATCTATACTTATGTTCGTGAGTAAAACTGCCAATGTCGTCGAATGTGGGTCATTGTGGATTACCTATTGCATGAGATAACTGTGTTTTAATATGTCTACTTATGCATGATGATTGCAATTACGTTTAACGAGTGCTGTTTTTGATATTACTTTTTTTTTTCTTGAGGACGAAATAATATCATTACCATAATTTTTTTTTATTCATTATAATGCTTGCGGGCAATATAAAGAGGTATAATAAAGTAATTCCTTTTATGGGTTTATGCGTACGACCTTGGACTATCATCAGGTACTTCAGCGGTTAAAAGTAAAGACCAATAACAAATGAAATTATGATTTATTGGCTGTTAAAAACGGCTCCTCCTGCAGGGATTTTCGTTTTTGGTAATTTAAATTCAAAACGACGAAACGAGTGCGGGTATGTCAAAAACAGTAAAAAAAAATCGTATTTTTTTTCTTTATCCACACACCTACAAAAATGTAAATATTTTGTCATAAAACAACCACCTGTATTCGTCTGAAATAATATAGCTTTCGATAAGTGAAAGATTTTTTCATAACAGATTAATAGTTTAGTATGAGGTTATTTATATTAAACAAACAAATTCCAATTATCTGTTTTTCTTATTAATATTAGTACGTATAAGGGCTGTTTTACCGAATTGGCACACTATAACTTTTTGAAATTCGATAAAGAGTCGAAAATATTATGTATATAAAATGTTAAGGCCGCTTCACAGTTCACAATTGAAGATACGAGTGGATGAAGGTGCTATGTCGCATTTTAAAAACTGTCTTTTTTGCATGAATCAGGGTGTTTTGTACCCATCTTTCACATAACACCATCGAAAATTCCAGAAATTCAAGAACATTCGAATCTTATGAATGTATGAAGGGGTTATGTTACAGTACTTTTGAGAAAAATCACAGAAAAAAAAACTTTATTTCTGAAAAAGTTTGATTTTGCAATATAACACCTTCATCCACTCGTGTCTTCAATTTTTTGTATTGCGTGCAATACAAATGGCGCATGCGCATTCAATGGATTTCGATCAGCTGTATCACAGATAAAGTACTTGGTATAGATAGGTAACTACCTATAATTTACCGACCGTTAACAGCGCCTCCTTACGGAAAGGGTCTCAGAACTAACATAGCTATGTACTCAACCGCGCGTTATTTGAAAATACGAGTATTTAAGAGGTTTGTAAAAACGAGGAGTGAAAGAGAAGTCTAACGCGGTCAGACAACAATTTTGGTATACAGCACTTGAAAATAATGTCCATGCTGCACACCAAAATAGATGTTTGCACACGTTAAGCTCTTCTAACAATCCTGTAAACACAAAAATAACACTTTAGTCGCAAACAAAACAATACCGCACTAGTAATACTAACTATTTTTGACACTTACCGATGCCAATCCATCAGAGCGTACCAACAGATACATACGATATTCCCCAAGATTTCCAGCATCAGCGCCTCTGTCGAGAAGGGTCTCAGAGTTATTATTCGACGTCACTATAATATAAACAAAATTATCTAGTGACGCTCTCCCCCCCATCCCCTCCCCCCTCCCCCCCCCCCCCCCCCCCCCCCCCCCCCATTCAATACTGCTAATATATAAAAAATAAAAATGTATTATAAAATAAATTAAACCTTTGATAGTGATTGCTCACCTTAAAAAAATGGAGGCAAACTATTTAGTAGACAATACAAACATACTCCACATATTTCAAAGGAGATCAATTATTAAATCAGCTAAAAACATGTACACACCTATTAATGCGGAAATAGTAAAAAATAAATGAAAACAAGCATTTCAGCTTATATTTAAACATAACAATGAATCAAATATTTGCACAGAATCAAAACCGGTATACCACACACACAAAAAAAAAAACTAGTATATTCATTAACGCATTTATATGAATACAAAACAAAAAAAACGTAAGACCTTGAGCTATACAGGTTGGGTTTGTATATTTCGGTTTTACTTCTAAAGTTTGAGGGGTCAATCTAAAGTTGTTTCATTTACCTGACATTCCTATTGCAAATGTTGCAAAAATTAGCTAATTCACTGTAGGAATAAACACGCACAGGAAAAATTCGTGAAATTGGGTACTAATATCCGTGTTGGGCAAAAAGGAATTGATTACATCTGGAGTTATATACAACTATAATGTAATTGATTACTGACAATTACGAAGTAATGCAATTACAAAATAATTCGAAAGTAATTCAATTACAAAGTAATTGACCGGTTGCAATTATAAGTAATTTAGTTACAAAATAATTGCATACTGTTGTTTACTGATGGTACCAGCATAAATGCAAAATGAAAAGTAGAAAAAAATGAAAATTTAAATTTAGTAGCTCAGCGGATGAAAATTTAAAAGGGCGCAAAAGAACTAATAACCTCAAGGTTATTTTCACAATTGAACTAATCATGAAAAATAAAATGTGGGCGTTTGAAAAATTGACCATCTTTAAAATCCCCAAAGATTGAAATGGTTGATTCAAAAATAAAAGAACAGAAACTTTGAATGACGTTAAGAATCATTAAATTTATTTTTATATAAAAAAAAAAAAACATTTAATTACAATGATGCAGAAATAAAACCATGAATTTAAGATTCTGGCCAAAAACAAAAACTGCATTAGACTCTACAATTACTAGAGGACAATTCAAAATCCTCTAAACAAAGCAAAAGACAAATTTGTTCAAGAAGAAAATCCTATTTCACAAAAAATCCACGTGTTTCAAACTTTCAACACACTAAATTAAATTTAAACGTGGATAAAACAAGTATATAAATATAATTGAAATTTAAATACAAGCACAAAGCTTCTTTTCACCTAATCCGAGGTGATTAATAAATTACAAAACAGCAAAATATACGAAAAAACGAAAAATTAACTCTTTAAACTTAAAATTCCTTCTTAGAGCAAATATAATAACTGATCTTACATCCGACTTGTGTACACATAAAATACAACAGCAATATTAATTAAAGAGTTCCTTGAAGGATGAGAAAATTTCAAATTAAACGAACTACATTTTAAATAAAATGAAAATTACCAAAAATGGCAGGAAAGAAAATAAATAACATGTACTTACTCTCGCAATCTTTCAGAAACTACCTTTTAGGGCCCAAACATCGCATACATATAACAATTTACAATTGCGTGCCAAAGCAGCGCATGAATCGCAAAGAAAATAAAAACTAGAATATTACAATGAACTATACAATACAAAAAACTATACAATACTGGTAAACGCAAAATGTACAACTGAATGAATTTAAATTTAAACAGAACAATTATAATTCCAACAATCAAATCAATTAACAAAATCTTATCCAAAATAAAACATTAAATTTCTCAGAGAATTTGCCCGACGCATTGACAAAGATTGATCTCTATTAATAAAATAACACGGAATTTACAAACCCCGGGATGCCAGACCACAGCAGTATGGAACAACAATTGTCTGCATATTTTAGATCCTAATAATATATTTCTTTTATATTTATTCTGCATAATTAACCACAACTATATATGGTATTTGCCAAGCCCCAAAAACCGCTGACATTAAGATGTATTAGAGAAGATAAAAATGTAAAATTTTGCGTCAATGACGCATTTTGCTCATATCTATTATAACATTGATGGCTCTTTGTTAGTAAAAGCTCGAAAGAACTTCTTTGCAGTTATTATGTAAAGTTTAACTATTTTAAAATGATAAAGTATTACCATAAAGGTATAGTAGAATCATGAAATTGTTGTAATATATAAACATGAATCAACTATTGAAAACGTCAGTGCGAAAATTATTTGATAACACAAAATTCGATGCTTTAAATCTGTTGCCGGACAAATTATTGTTGTTCTTTCGTTTTTCAACAAAAAATTGCCTAGTCATACCGCAGTCGTATACGTAATAAATACATAAAATTTATTGCAAATTGCGACAAACACGCGTGTTAAATTTAATAGTTAAAATAACGATGAAAAAAAAAGTAGTAAACATGAATATGTTTTTGAACTTGACTAACTGTAATTTCCTACTGGTTTATGTAAATTTGCGTCATTTGAACAACGAAGACATTATATATCATGTTTATTGTTGGTAGGAAAGAAAAATAATCATAATTCTTCAAAAGGTTTAAAGTTGGCATTACCGCTGGGTTCGATTTTAGCACCAATGTTTTTTAGTACTCTTTATTAAATCGACATCAGCTAGGAAATTTGAGAAATAAAAATATACTTCAGTTTTGCGTCTTATTACAAGTTAGTTTTTTTTTAATAGCTTAAACTGGCCTTCATACATTTATCTTGTAGGCGTTGTTTTAAATTAAAATTTGTTTTTTTTTTAAATTTGAATGTCGAAAATTTTAATTTAACCATGCTGTGAGGCTTCAAGGACTAACTTAAATATAAAATAAATAAATAACCTTTCAAATTTTATCATCCTTATTGCTAATAATAGTAGGGATAAAAATCAATAACAATCCTTCAGAAGATTTAATGTTGAGTTTAATTTTAGCAGCATCGTTCCTATTGCCATTAATTGTCCTTCATAAATTTTGTAGTCGTTATCAAATTCTGCTTTTGGTTATCATTTTGGAAATTAAAACTATGATTATGAAATGCTCTTCTTCCTGTAGGTTCCCAATAATAATGTGAACTTTCAAACACGTCCCAGAAATAACATGTTTACCCTTTTAAGTTAAAGATTGTTGGTTGAAAAGAACGACAAACAAGTCTTCAGAATATTTAAAATTAACATTTCCACTTGGTCGAATTTTAGCACCAGTGTTGTTCAGTGCCATATATTAAACTAAAACGTTACTTGAAATATGGGGGTTAAGACCTAATATGATACTAACTAGACATACATCACGATGGTCAGACCAGTATTTGCGTATGAATTCTCTGATATGGCGAACAAAGATCCTGAGCTGTAAATAACTAGTAAGATATAGATGAGGACCAGTCTTACAGCAGCAATGAAGAGGGCAGTCTCAGGAATGCACGAATCACCACGATATGCAGATTGGAACACAATAATCTTGTCCATCATGTAGGAGGCAACCTTCTGAGAATGAGATCAGACCACGTGATTTCGACATGTATTTCGAGGTGGATATCACAGATCTAATAAGCTGGAATCAATCCAACTACAAGAAGAGGTTTTGAAAATTGTTCTGGTTTACAGACGGATTAAAAACCGAAAACCCTACTGGAGGTAGAATCTACAGTGAGTTGGCAAATGCAATGATAACCTTTATATTATTCAGATAAAAGTTACGTTTGACAGCAAGTGAATAGAACCTTTTGGCATTACTGGAATCCTAAGGTTACCTTTAATATCTAAAGGAGTGTTTTTTTTTAGGACAATTTTCGTTCCTTAAGTCAATGCGTATAACAACGAGTTGCTGTAATATTTTTCGTTAGAATTGAAACTTAAAATAAGGTACATACTGCTTTCAGCGAAAAAGCATCGTTTTCTAATCAGTTATTGTATCATTAATTTGCAATATTATAATTCACTAAGCCAATGTATTTAGTTATTTATTTATTTATATAAGGGCGCAAAAAAACTTTAGGTTATAATTAAGCAAGTGGCTCACTGGAGCCATTCTATTCATGTCAATATGTCAAAGCAAAAGCTTATTGCCCTCAGGCAGATTGCTGAATAAAGGGAGTTAAAAAAAAATAATTCACTATGTAAACAATTTTAGAATACTCAGTTTTTCTTAACCTTTTGATTGGAGTTGACGTACAGACAATAATAATATTGTTCGTTGTCTTTGAGTGACGTCTAAAAAACATAAATATTTAATTAAGGAGCGATCTTAGCATCTCAACGACATTTAACACATCTCTTCCTGCATTGTATGACACAGACGTATATACACATTTATAGCGATGAAGTCTGTAAGGTGCTGCACACTAAAGAAAAGGAATAACCAAGAATACCGCACATTAATATTTAAATAATGTTGCAGAAGGACTTGTACGGAATATTTGTCAGTTGTAATTATATTTATTACATTTGATAAAGAACAAGAAGCGCTTAGCATATATGTAGTAATTCGCCTTCCTAGAATTTTAGTATGCTTACCGAGTTTTGAGTTACGCAGGTTATTATTATGTATTAATCGCATAAGGTATTATAATAATCAAATGCTTTTTTTTTGTGCGTAACTACACAAAGTATTAAAGAATTCTTTCGTATTTATTACTGGGATTTATAAAGTTTTTGGTTTAAATTTAACGAAAGTAGATATATATCTAAAGGCTATAGTAATTTACACCGTAAATTAGTTGGTTTTTACACCTTTCAAAACTTGTTTGCCGTCAAAAAAATTATTATTTATCTGTAACAATCTCGTTTTCCTTATCAAAATATGTATCTATTGTCCATCACTAGAACTAAAATAGTAGTATGAATTGGTAAACCCAATCATCATCGTTTTGCAAATGCCAGGCAATAACAAAAGCTGCTAAGAGACGGAACCTTGAGGGTTCAACATCCAATAATACACCCGAACAATATTAGTTTAAATGATCGCCCATCAAAAGATTTAACATCAGTTGTGAAGTGCCCTCGAAAACCTGTGCAAGGTATTCGTACATTTAAATTAATACCATACATGTGGCGAATCGTGTGGTAACATTTGGAAAACGGTGCTCTGCTTCGATTAGTTTATATATATATTTTTTTGGATTTTCTACAATTTTTTTTAAAACAAAGTAAGTGTTATTTTTTTTTCATTTTCATGTTCATTTTTCGTAATCAACCAAAAGTTTTTACCGTATCTTGACTATACCGCCAGAATTAATTAAAAATCTAAATATGTAATCTTCTATAGAATCTACTATCATGCTCCATCTTTTAAAATTTAATAAAGTGAAATACTGTTCTTTATTTTAGGAAAAGTGTTTCAAGAAAATTCCTATTAAAAAGTCTTATTTATCAGTTATTACATAATAAGAATCATTAAAAAGATAAATCCAAATACGTATACTTTGAATCCTGTGTGGTATTATTTTACAAAATTTTTGCTCAATATTAAAAATTCGAAGTTTTCCAATTTGGTTATCGTTTTTGCTTTTCAAAAAGAATTGTATAATTCAATTTTAATTGCAAAGTAGTATTAAAAAAAATGTGTGTGAAAATTCTAGCACCAAATCTCTTTTGATTAAAACTTTTCGCAAAAATACACTGAGAAAAATGAAAACGTTGACACAACAAAAATTATTATTTTAAACTTTCGCATTCACTCAACCAGTTTTCGTTGTTAAATCAGCACATTAAAATTTTATTGCAAAACAGTATAACCCATTGAAAGAAAAAACGCATATTTTAGTTGAATTATATATGTTAATTCAAACAATTATTTGCTTTAAACGTCAGTGGAACTAGAAAATTAGTTAACTGAATGCATTGTGGGGCCGATTTGAACAAACATTTATTTTAATTCAACATTAAGATTATTGGATGAACCACAATTGTAGATTGATTCAAAACATTAGCGCAACTAATTGTGCGTAATTGATTTTAAACATTCCGGTGGTTCGAGCATATTTAAATACAAAAATTTGTTGAGTGAACCAATTATTTGTTGAATCAACACATCTTTTTTTCTCGGTGTATGCTTTAATATGCTAATCCTAAAGTCATTTGGTTTTAATGTTTAATCTATTTTATTAATCTTCCGATGGCCGGTAGTTAACATAAATGTAACGCCTGTCTTTATGAGATGTCTTTAATTTCGTTCAAAGTATTGCAACTAGATGTCATTTGTATTGGATTTTTTGACCAAGAAAAATATTAAAAAAAATTATTTAATTTAATAATTGATACACTAATGTAGCAGTCAGTAGATGTGGATTGGCACCACTATGTTTTTACAACTCAACTCAACCTTAAGTCTATTCAAAGTGATTCTTTTGATGATAATTTTACGTCAATAACAGCAATAACATTAAACCAGCAGATATTGGTAAATATATTTCCTTTTTTAAAACTAAAAGATATTATGCATATTTTACATTGCAAGTTTTTGTGAATGAGACAAAAATCTCGTGAACTTTACCACACTCCGTCCTATAGTGTGGTAAAATGAACTTACTGGTGCATCAGCTCACAGGTAGTTTTGTAAATACAGAATTATTGATAAAGCCAAAAAAATCTTTATTCTATTCCGATGAACTTTTTGTTATGAAAATAGAGATCTCCTAAGTATTGCAGATGAAACATTTGACCTAGACTATAATAAAATATCGACAAAAATGTATGTGGCAGTTATAAAACCTTAGGGTGGACGTTGAGAAGTGATAAAGAAGACAAAAAGGTAATAATAAAAGGGCTCACAAAAGGTGTACTGCAGTGCAACGTCCTAAACAATATATGGTGGATTAAGGAAACTAGAAAGGACAAAAAATTTAATATATGCAATGCTGTTGTCAAAAGTAATGGATTTTCATAGAGCAGAAAATCAGGAATGGATAGAAAAGAAAAAGTAGGAGGTAAGTTCCTAGGAAATTATCAGTCCACACTTAAAGCGATTAGCTCCACAAGCGTGGACTTTAAGCTGATTTGAGACTGTGTAAGCGCCCTAAGGCGAAGTCCGTCAAGGCCATTCGTTGGAGCCGACCCTCTTTCTGCACTACCAAGTCGCAAATTGAAAAAATCCGTCAATGAATGGATACATAATGAGTCCAGAGAGTGGTGGCAAAAAATCACCGGGACAAACACAGGCAAAAGAGTTCCTAAAGGAGCAGAGGCCTGAATTCTCTAGAAGAGATCCACTGAATAAAGACAGGAAGACTGTCGTGTAAAATGATTGTAGGTCTGCTGACTGGTCACTGTAGACTGAATAGGCACATGTACAACATAAGCCTGGCAAATGATGCAACCTGCAGATACTGCCAAGAGGAGGAAGAAGCACCAGTTCATGTGCTGTGCCAATGTGAAGGCCAGGCGAGGACAAGGTTTCTAGTAATGAGGGGTGATTGGAACTTCCAGAGGTCAACTATGATCTGTTTAAAGTAAATTTGTTACGATATAGTAATTATAGCTTATTAATATCTTATAATTAATATGAATTCGCAAGAATTAAATAAGATTAACCAATAACTGGAAATCTCTTAATGAAAAGCGTTTCCAACATAATTGCATTACAGTGCAAAAACAAATAATGCATCTTTTTAAAAATGCATGATTATATAGAGTGTTTAACACCAAAAAAAGTACTTTTACTTGCTCTGATATTAGGCGTTTTTTACATATTTTAAGCAATTCTTAGTGCGAAAAGTGTCATATATGTTACAAAATTGCTAAGAATAGCTACACCATTCGATATAAAATTTTGTGTGTATTCAATGCTGCAATGCTTAGGGACATCTATGCAAGCTTGGATTAACAAAAGAATGAAGATTTGCAACTCAAGGGTATTACACCTGGGAGCATGTGAAATCGAGCAAGGAGATTTATCTAATCTGGGCCTTTCTGACATGTATATTTTTAAAGGGAACAAGATTGAATGGCCATCTGTAAAATAGATCGTTTAGCTTTTAAGCCCTTTTTACATGCATACAATGCTGTAATAAAAAACATGTTCCATTTAAAAAAAAAAGTTTGTAAATTTAAAAGTAAACATATTGGAAATGAGTTTCTGAACACCCTGTATAAGATTTTATAGTGAATGCTACACCTCTGAAGTATATCTTAATGTCTACTACCGACTACTATCGCTTTATTCCATTTATTACAAATGCTTAATTTGAAACGAAAGTTATGATTTAGCCTTCTCTAAAAGTATATAAACACCTGTTTTTATAAGCGCAAAACATAGAAAACCTAAAATACCATAAATTTAATTATTTTGGTTGCCCAATTGTTAAAAATCCATCCCCGATTCCAGGATGCACAAAATCTACCTCATATTCCTCACAATCTTAGTCACCACTCAAGCCCAAAGGACGTTCCTCGACAACTTCGCATATAAAGGAAGGGCCTTCAAAATATTCACAGATCGGCTAGCAGAACAACAGCTAAATACAAATCAATGGAATGTAGCTATAAAACGGGTGGGTACCGACCCCTTCTTAAATACCTGAACTTTAACAATACGTTTTGCACAACGATTACAGAAGACCCAAATAATATTCAACGAGTCATCGCCGTTTCCATGCCAATCCCCAGAATCGTTTAGAAGCAGTACGAAGCCCAACAGCGTCCATAGGCTGAAACCAGGGGATATCGATGTAGTGGGGGCAATAGGTGATAGTTTAACAGCCGGATTTGGTGCGCTGTCCACGAATTTCGTGAATCTCTTCAGGGATTACAGAGGTGTCTCATTTCCCATAGGTAAATACATGAAATACTTACCTACTGTCCTGATTTCTATAAAAGTATGTCCTTGCATTTGGTAAATTCATTGCAATAATTCAAACTAAAATACTTAAATATTTTGCCAAGATATAAGTAAACAAATTCAAGGATGTGTATTTTTTTTTTTTTGAATAACCAGTAAGATAGTAATTAACGCATAGGTGTCATGTTACATCATCGTTTTGCTTTTGTAGAAAACTATTAACGTAGGAATTTGAATGAAGATGCTAGCAGTGCACATAGGAGATATTAATAATGAAAAATACTATATTTTTATTTGATATTTGGAAACGCCTTAACTAGTTAACAATGCACAATAAATATTTTCCATTCCTTAAAATCTGTGAATAATTGAACTATCACGGTAAGTGAAAATACACATTTTAAAATTATTTTATTGCAAAAATTTAGGCTTCTATTTTGAAGAGTTTATTTACATAAAAGAAGTTATATATGATAGGTACTTCATAGTAATTCACATACGCTCAATATACCAAAGTATGAATGAAATACAACATCAAAACGTCAGTTTGTACAATTACAATGTAATTGTATGTATGTTTAAACAAACAAAAGGGTATCTTACATTTATCTGATGTTACCTGAAAAGGTATCTTACAACAATGAAAATAACCAAATCCTCATTGTGCAATCAACCAGACACATCCCGATATAGATTGCTGAAGCAACTCGTCAATGACATCAATCAATTTGCCATATATCTGGATTGATAGTATGCAGCAGTTACACTGAAAAACCGATATATTTAAACCAACCAAATATATTTCGTTAAGCATATTTTCTTTGAAACAAGCATGCCCTTTGTTATTTCAAATATATGGAAAAGATGTACACTGTTGACTGAAACAAAATATTTGGTTAGACAGTTTAATTTTGGCATTAGACAGATTTGGAAACTTATCTCTTAAGTATTTAAAACAGTTGCCATTTTTTTTTTTCTAGTGCTTTCACAAACTGTTTAATCAATCCTAATTTAATGGGTAGAGGGGATAGAATCACCAAATTAGAATCAACTGACAGCTCAAATTTAAATCAAATTTCTCGGAACAATAATCATTCTTTTATTTGGTAATAGTGCTGAACTGCTCGGCTATCTCACAGACACAAAAAACAACATTTGGTAAAGCCTCCTTGCAATCTAAGTAATAAGAAAATAACCTTAAGGTCGCAGCAGATATGCCACGGATGATTTGAATATCCAATGAGAGCCACCTCAAACAAGCTACTAGCCCGTTTGGTTGAGGCCCACGACAGACCTGCATCTAAGGTCTTTACCAAGCAAGCTCGGGACTGCCTAGCAAAAAGAGGAAGGCTTTGAAGGCTATGTAGTAGCAACCAAGGACACCAACGAAGATATGGCCGGCACTGGCCAGTGATAACAAGCCACTCAACAACTTCTGGAGGGACTTTTCACCGCCTTATTACTGATTAAAGTGCTCCAAGGACCACAGTCCGGCACTAGTAAGTGGAGGAGACCATGAGAATGAGATTTGATTTAATTAATTGAAATTAGTTGACGTTTGTTTTTTGTTTATAATTATCATTATAAAGTAAAACGGCATTGAAATTTGTTTTAGACGAGTCGATAAACAATCGCCATTCTGCAGGATTATATTCAATACGCTTTTTATACAAAAGTCCATTACATCAATGCAGTAACAGAAATTTCTTTCAACTTTGTAAAAAGAACTAAATTTTTCGTGACGATTCCTCAATACAAAGATTCTTGTAGTGGAATGTAAAAGATTCCTTTCTTTTAATCGAGATCCCAAAATTTGTGATTTAGATATGATTGAGTAATGAGACGTGATTCATTAAAAGGAATATACATTAGATAGCTTAAAAATGACACATTCAAAACACCGTTTATTTCTTCCTCGTCCATGGAATTTGCAAAAGAATTTGAATACATTGGAGTTGGATGTCCACAATCAGTTCTTTTCAACGGTTTGCTTATAGATACAACGTTTAGATATTTTACTTTGTGTTTAATTCTTTTCGAAAACCCTTCAATTTTGAATTTTTTATTTGTTGGTTCACACTTTTCTGCAGAAGAATTCTTTTGAAGTCCTTCTTTCATTAATTCCCTTCCACATATTTTGTTATATTCGTTATTTCTTCTACTTCTTCCATTTTACTATTGTTGCTTCTTCAAATAGCTACACTCTTAATCCCTTTTTTAGTTCTCCTCTAAATATTCTTTCCAATATCAACTCTTCGCTCCCAATTAGTGTACCATCTTTACTTGTAATATAATTTGGCAAGCTTTGATATTCGTTCCTTATGCTTTAGACACAAACGTCCACCAATGACAACAAACCAACCAACATAAAAATAAATGATTTACATATGTGGGATGCGTCATGGGTTTTCAACAAAGGAAATGTATAAGCTATGCAAGTTTTTATCAATTAATTGCATCAACAGAATAAGAATCTACTGACCCAATATCATCTCGAACATAATGCCAAGGGGAACCTATCGAAATATCAGAGAATATGGACATGAATGGGGCATAGACAAAAGAAAAGACATCTTGGACATCACTAAATGAAGCCTAGATAACACTATGAGTGGGAAACAACTTAGGGATCATTCCTTCTCATTTCCAACTTGAAACAAACTGAAGACAGCGGCATAAAATAAGTAGAAATAAAACTAGATTGTGGAAACAATATATGAATAAGTGTTAAGCTAATGACGTAATTTTACCTAATCATCAGCAACATCCCTCAATAATCCATACTCCTTGAGGAGTAACATGAACACTATTACTACTCTATTTAATACTTCATAATCCAATCCACCATTTGAGCAAACCATTTTTCTTTTTAGGTGGTGAAAAAACTTGGCAACAATATCTAACCATCCCAAACATACTGAAGGTCTTCAATCCGAATCTAGTGGGCTACCCTTCACGGTCTTCAAACACTTTCGAACGGGCTTCCCAATTCAACGTCGCAGAAGATGGCGGAAGTACCTCAGATATGCCATTGATGACCAAGAATCTTATCAAGCGTATACTGAGTGACAAACGGGTAAACGTACAAGAGGATTGGAAAGTAAAATCGCAAAGAATTTCCAAGTGATCACAATTCAGTTAAAAATAGATAATTCCAGATGATAACAATTTTCATGGGATCCAACGATTTCTGTCAAGCCTGCTACGAAAAGGATCCGTTGGATTTGTTGAAGATTCACGAGCGAAATCTCATAGGAGTATTGAGGATGTTAAGGGACAACCTACCTAGGACTTTCGTCAATTTGGTGAATCCACCTTGTGAGTTTTTGGTTCCTATTAATAAGGAAAAAAATATCGCGTTAATGTCGTTTTAGACGTAAATTTGATAGCTGATATAAAAAATCCCCCACCGACGTGTTTCTTTTTGCAAAGATTTAGCTGCCCCTGTCTGGTTGGGGAGCCATTCAAGCATTTACATTCTAGAGTCGTAGATTTGATCGGAAAATGGCAAAAATTGGAAGAAGATATCGCCACATATGACGAATTCGATAAAGATGATTTTACCGTGGTAAATCAACCTGTATTCCAAGAAGCGCAAATGCCTAGGACTGCCAACGGAGAAGTTGATTTGGAATATCTAGCAGAAGACTGTTTCCATTTTAGTCAAAAGGCACATTCTCTAGGTAAATTTGCCATTGGATGTATCGATAAATATAATCTTTAATTAACCTGTTTCAGTCGCCAACGCTCTATGGAATATCATGCTACAACCAGTTGGACGGAAGCAGAAATCCGTGCTAGTATCAAGAGTTCAGGTGTCCAACTTCTCAAAGTCCTTACATATTTACAAGAAGAAATAGTGATATTGTAATGATAAAATAAGAAAACTTAACACGTAAAAATGTGTTGCTATTTATACCTGATATTGCTGTCATGCGATTGACTTGGCCAAATTGGTTTGAGAACAAGGATTGAATTTTGATTCAACTTTTTAGAAGATTATTTAGGTCTGACCAACAAGTTTTTAGTATGAATTGTGGGCCCTTATAAGTTACTCTCAAATGGGAATTATTTGAATCAACTATAGTTAAAAAGAGTCACTTTAATCTATGTATGTACATTCTATGGTTGATTTGGATAACATATTTTGCAATTTGCTGTTTATGTGTATTAAGTATAAGTTATTTTAGTAGATTACAAGACTTAAAAGTAATTATGACGCTTAAAGTGACAACCTTTTAGTAGTAAGAAATGGGAAATGGGTAAAAATGTTGCCACATTATCATCCAAAACTGCAAGCTTTATGGTAGCAGTCAATTATGGATTAGCTATCTTTCACAAAAAAAAGGCAAAGATACCTGGGTTCTGCAATGGTGTGTCAGGCTTCTATAATTCCTTTACGAATTAACTTAGAAACTTTGTTCATATGCCGACTTATACTGTATTACTACAGGGCATATCTCTAGAAAATATTCTTGACAATGGCGGAGATATCAACATTGTTATTGTAAATGGGGTACTCTGAATATTATTGCAGTTTTGGGTTGCTTATTAAATTTAAATGACACTTTGTCAGGCATACATTGGATCTAAGTAGCATGATTTCTGAATGACGTATTTTTTTTTTTAAATTGACATTTGCAGCGTCTTCAAATTTTAAAGTTAGAAAGATGTAGTTTCCAGTTTTCGCTTAAATATAAAAGAGCACACATTTTTTATTACACAATTATTACAGGGTTATTAAGTAGGGATCTGTAATTTCCAAACTCTAAAATCATGAATAATTTGATTTTTTCTTAAATAGGATATAGTATTTTTTGCATAACTGGATATTAAATTATTCTTTTTTTTTTATTTTAACAGAAACGTATTGCGAAGAAATAAACGCGTGTTTATTGATACAAATTTTAATATTTCTTCTCCGAAATAAGTAGGTGTGACTTAAATGGGTAATATTGCGTCAGAAAGAAATGAATTATTCTATGGAAGAACTCACTGATAAGATTTTTTGCGTTGTGTGAGGATGACAAACCTGTTTTCTTGCTAGTAGAATTTATGCGATTTGGATTCCTGAAAAGCGTCATCCAGAATAGATAAGTTTTACCGGTTTTCTCGAGCGGTTTGTTAAAACTGGAAACATAATTTACATATTCAATTGTACCAAGCTTGGAGTGAGAATAATGTTCAACGCAGGGTGAAGTTTTGTACGTGGGCATAAAAAAAAAATCTCTCTTTAACTTAGGACAACACTGGATTCGTTAACAGACTTAATTATCATTATTATTCTGTCGAAAATCCAAGAATAATTTGGCAAATAGATCATCAAGCAAGAATGCTGGTGAAAAGCGTTTGGGAGGAATTGTGGGAGAACATGTGATAGGCCGACATTTTTTTGATACTAACCTTCATGGGCAAAAATATTTGAAATTTTTAATAAATGACTTACCAAGATTAATTCAAAATTTACCTGTAAACATCCAGGCACAAAATTTGTGGTCAGTCAGTATAAGTCAGAGCCCTGTTAAATAATCAGTATGAAAATCGCTGGATTGGAAGAGGAGGACCAGCTCATTGACTTGCGAGGTCGCCTGATCTAACAAAAATAAATTAGCTTGATGCAACTGAATTTGGTACGTGTGAAAATGATGTTTCGTTAATATTCTTTGGGCTAATCTGTCACGTTATTCCAACTTCTTGGACTTTGATTGACTAATATTTGGATTTTCCGTAACTATCGAAAAGTCTGTCAGTGGATTTTCGTCATTTGCCTTTGTTCTTACTATCTTTTTGTAGTTAACGTTTCCAATTTCAACAAACCACTTGAGAAGTCTGGTAAAACTGATGGTTTCTGGATGTCACCTCTCAGGAAAACGACACACATGAATTCTGCTAACAAGAACACAGTCTTTCTCACTCTCACACAATCCAAAAATCATATCAGTGAGTTCTTCAATAGAATAATTCATTTCTTTCTAACACAAAAATGGAAATCATGCATCCGAAGATGTACGATTCTACTTTCCGAAGGATTCACCACTATGCAGTACCAATTTGACGCAAGCCTGCGCTTTAGAGAACACACAATTATTTAGATCCATCTATATATAATGTACAAATTAACACTTACCTGCCAAGAACATACCAGAGTTTCCATGATTGCTTTTGGATATAAGAATGAAAGAATGAGATATGAAAATTACCGTTACACAATCGCTGATGTCAAAATTATTGTTATCCAGAACTGTGTCCGCTATTACCTTAAGTTGTCCGATGCCACTCGCATATTTTCCGCACTTTGAAAGCAATTAACATTCAAAAACCGCATACCCTCAAAAGCAAGTTCTAAAGACGTCTACTTGTACTCGATACTTTTAGATGGCAATGACACCGCTCCAAACACAGTGAAAGTATTTTTTCTTCCTCATTACTTATTCAGTCGACAGTTGCGGTTTCATTAAGTAAAATTAGCGCTTCTGTTCCTGGTGGTTACCACAAACAAATCGTTGTTGCACGAATGAAGGTGCCTTCAGTCACATCAGAAGTGTAGAGGTGTTTTATTAGAAGAAAATGACCAGTAACTTCGCTGTCAAAATCGTACTGGTTATAATTATAAGATTAGTGGGAATAAACGCGCAAAATAATAATAATAATAATATAATAATAAATAATAAAAAAATAATATAATAATAATAATAGGTATTCATATGCTTTACTCTTAAGGAATGCTCAAAAGGTAAGTTATAAATTTTAATATATTAATATATTCAATTCTGGTAGTAATTATAACGATTAAAATCTACAACAATATACTGTTAGCTATATCAGTTAGCCAATAGGAAGTGCTAACTCATTTAGAATCGAAACGCGTGCATAACCGTTTAAAAACAAAGTCAAGCACATGTAAATATCGCTCTCAAACACTTTCTTTCGCATCCGTGACTTTATTAACGGAACAGTTTACGCAATATTTGGCCGGTAACAGTTGAAATTATATGCGATTTTAATCGATTTTATAACCACCCTGTACTCCAGGAATAACGAAAATCACGCCCAGAACGAAAATATTTTCATGTTAAAATTATCGCCTACAGGATATACTTGGGAAGATCCACGTGCGCATATTTGGTTGCATAAATTTGAATTTAAAAATAGTGAAGGTTTACATCTGTGTAAATTTTAAGAGGCATCCATACTAGCTGATCAAGTTGACAGTCACTAGATGGACCTACCGCGTCTCTATTGCAATATATAGGGTTATAAAAATTACTTCTATTGGTCCCGACAAACATAAAACTTTATAATATCAACAATATACATAATTAAAGATATAATTGATGAACTAACGTTTCTAAAGCAGTATTTTACTCATATCCCAATATTTATAACGATATTTTGACAGTCTAAAATCGCACAAAAAAAAAACGAGTTTGTTTACATCATTAACTTCATCTATTTATTTGGTGATCAATTCTTGAGTGCAAGAGAGTTCATGTCACAATCCTACATACAACTCAACTTGACAATCGATAAAACAGATTTTCTTTTAGTGCACGGTAAAGTAAATGAAAAAAAAATTATTAATTGTAGTGTTTACATTTTATTGTTGTTGCACACATAAAAAATAGCTGATCATAGTTGCACCACAGTATACTATCAGTACGGAGAAGCTTGCAAAATCCTTTGTATATAATAGATTCATTCGGATATCCACAAAAACTGCAACCATCGTTAACATCAAAATTTATCTTGCAAGAGCGAATGGCACAATAGCATGATGCCGATTAGCGCCTTCTTTCACGGTTATTTCACTTAAACCTAACAATATAATATACAACAAAGTAGGTGAATGTTATGGCCATTAATCTTACCTTTTACACAATGCACCTTTTCAAGTTCGTTAATTGTTTTTAATACTGCAGGGGTAATTTAAAACTAATAAAGTAGGTAAAATAAATAAATAAAACAAGTAAATCATGTAGATTAAACGGATGAGTAAACTAATTTATGTAGAAAGTTTGTTTGAAGTAAAGTTAGGCTTAGAAATTCAGACCCCAATCACTCCATTATCCTTACTCTTTATACTCTAGTATGATCACGTTTGCAATTGCAAAATTAATCCACGCAAGTTACACGGCTACAGGTGATGTGACACGAATTCAGATACTGACCGCATCTTCACTGCCTGGATTTTATGACACGTTATTTGTCAAACGGGCTCTGATTTCATCGGCTAGTTACCCTAACCTTCGCAAAGTTGGCAGCATATACAGGATGAAATATGTGTGGTCTTGAAAGTGGTCTTTTACCGACATAGTTTACCTACTCATCTATTATTAAAATTTCAAAAGACGAACGTTACAGATACGTCTGCAACCACATATGTACTAATTCACATATACGTTTCGAAAATAACGCAGCAATGACAACAATACACATTTACTTTTGGCTTATTGTTTCCGGTTCAATTTTTCTGTCATATATCGCCATATATATTTCCATAAAACCAACTCAGTTTACTTCATTAGCAATAAGTGAACACACTCGTATGGCATCCTTTCGGTATATTATTAGCGTTAGTTGTTCTCTTATTAGGTTATGTCAGAAGATTCATTTTCGGCTTACTGTTTTCGGTTCAATTTTTTGTCATATATCGCGATATATATTCCTACAAAACCAACTCAGTTTACTTCATTAGCAATAAGTACACACACTCGCATGGCATTCCTTCGGTAGATCATTAGCGCTAGTTGTTCTCTTATTCGGTTATATCAGAAGATTATGTTTTATTTTATATTGTGCGCCATTTGCGCGCTTTTTATCTTTATCTCTATCACGTGATTGGTTTTACAACGTTGCCAATTGAGTAGTTTGTCGAAATTCCTTGATAATACCTAGTTTTGCCATTTTTTTGCACCATTTTAGGATTAACCTTATTTTTATTTTATTCGCCCGATGGCATGGGTTTACTCATGTCGTATATTATAAGTATTGTTCTTACAGGAATGCTTAGAAAACATTTTTGTATAAAACCCCCTTTGATTTTAATAAAACAGGCCTTTTTTTAAAATTAATAATACTCAAAAAGATATCTGTTAAACTATAATGCAAAAAAAGAATTATTTGTTAATTCTTTGCATAATTTTTTGTTGTTGCGAAAAACAGGCAACCTCTCATACACTATACAACACTCTTAAATACCTACGGATGTTACATACTATAAAAACTATCTGCGGTCATCAAACATACAGAATGGACTTTTAATTTGTGCTATAAAAAGCCTGTAACTGGCATTGTATGAAGTAATCAGTCGTAAATAATTTGTAATTTACAGTTTTTTTATTAGACAAATAATAGTAACAATTACGCTCTATTGCTTGCAACTACATAAATGATTAAAATACTTGGAAATAATGATGGATTATATAAAATTAATCTTTTTTTTTTACAAACTTAAGGT
Source organism: Protaetia brevitarsis (assembly GCA_004143645.1). Classification (NCBI taxonomy): domain Eukaryota; kingdom Metazoa; phylum Arthropoda; class Insecta; order Coleoptera; family Scarabaeidae; genus Protaetia; species Protaetia brevitarsis. The sequence goes on from RXPK01004756.1 coordinate 41,742, forward strand.
CCTAATAAAAATATGAATGACCTTTGAGAGTCATTCAATATAATATGTTTAATTCTCCTTTTATAATTACTTACGCGTTCGACAGAGTATTGTATAAAGGAGTTTCGGGGATTCCTGTCTCAACAGATTCCAAGCGGCCAGACGAACTGTTGACGATGCCAAAAAAAAAATCCTTTTTCAATATTTTAAATCTTTAAATAACTGTCATAAGAATAGAGAATTGAGAAAAAGAAAGACATATGTTGAACAAAGCTTAAATGAATGTCAAAAATTATCTACTACAAGAATAATTACTAGTTTAACTGTAACTACTAAAATTATCTAGACATCAATAATACGTAGATATCATGATAGAATACTTTCTCTTATAATAAATACTTTTAATAAAAGAAAAGATGAAAAAATGGTCCTCTTTCATCAGAGGCAGAATAGGGTCAAAATTTCAAGTGTTTTGAAATTTCTGAAATGTCCTATTGACACATATTTTAGCAACTTTCTCACATTATATTAATGGTTTCAATAATTGTAGGAGAACTATTTATTAAATAGCTTTCTACTAGACTAAGTATGCGTCAAGTGTATTTAACATTATAAAAACTTTAGTCATAAATTTGAAAAAACGAATATGAATTTTTTTTTGTAATAGTTTACAAATGATAATTTTTTCCGAAAAAAAAATTACATATATTAAAGGGGTCTATTGCATAAAAATACAATAACAAGTTACAGGTGATATTTTTACAATTTGTGAAAATGTGGATTACAGGAAAAAGTACAAACATGTAGATTCCTATGAATTTTACAATTTTACAGGAGAATTCTTATTATTTTTAGTGATGAGTTGCTACGAAGCAAACTACTGCTTTGTAGCAGCTAACAACTGTTAGCAATTTGTAACAGCTATTCAATATGAAAAGAAGCTGCTACTTTTTGTAGCAGTTTCCTAATATAGTGGACAAGTGAGCATGTGACTGTTTTCCAATTCCAGGTTTTATGCAACAAAAAAAGAATTAACGTAACCTCAATTCGAAGATGTCCTTTTTGATAAAAAAATTAACAATTCTATTAGCTCGTAAGGAAAATATTTTGTCATATTTGATTCGGAGATTATGTGCTAGAATCTCGATCAGCTATTCAACATTTGCCAAAAAGGATTTATCCGTTATTTTATGTGATGTATGACGACAAGCTTTTGCATATTTATAATTTCATTCAGAGCTGAATGTGGTAATAAATAAATTTTATTATATACTACGGTTTTTTTTTTCGTTTCGCGAATCTTAATGGATATCACTATTTTTTCTTATGTACACTTCTCGCAGGAAAAATCGGGACACCAGCAATCGCCAATTTTAAAATTTCTTTGGTGTAAATGCAGCTTTCAGAGGATATATTCACTTATCAAAGCCATAAATCACTTTTTCTGTGTATGTTATTGCGATCAACGGTAAAGGTTAAAATTTCAAACAGAAACATAAATGTATATAGTATGTAGAGAAAAAGGTTTATATATAAAATAAACACATTGGGTTTCCGCGGCGGCGTTTCCTTTAGAGACACCGAATACGAAAATATTCATGCAAAAAAATTCCTAACAACAAAAAGGCCTCTTGAATAGATAGACGGCTTCATTTAGGAATATAGTATATTATGTATTTAACTTGTTTGATGTTATGCAGAGATAAGGATAAAGCATATGGTTATGAGATTTTAAAATTATATTACTTGTTAGTGCTACTTTGATATTAGTTACTTACGTTAGCAATAGACAATATGTCAATCAGCCTCTTGACTTTTGGCACAATGGGATTTTCACATATTTATTGATTACACTATTATTGATGCAATTACTTATTATTATTATTTAGTTTTCGTCTATGTATTAAAAAAAATACCAAAAACAGTTTTAAGATTTAAAGCAATTAAGTTCGCAAAGAAATGATTTTTTTTATATTAACTCTCCGTTTATTGTATTTTGAAGAAATATATCTTAGTTATTGCCACATTGGGTTACAATGTCTTTGTTCTATCTTATTGAAACACTTTTGGTCTGTAACACAGCTCTAGGCAGTAGACATGAGAAAGTATTAAATGAATCAAATTCAAAAACAAATATTTTAGCGCTAACTGAGATTGACAAACAATATACTTTCTTACAATGTTTGTTATGTATGTAAATGCAATGATATTGTAAATAATTGTTAATAAACCTGTGCTACATAAAGTCAGTTTGTAAATAAACCAAGCGTTGGCCATATTTCAAGAAAATAGAACGACATTGGATTACACAGACCATAGCTGCAATATGTTTCTAAAATAAATACTGTCTTTGCGAACTTAATTACTTCAAGAATTTTATAAATAACCTTAAAACTATTTTTGGCAACTTTTTAATACATAAAAACTCCAACGTGTTTATTCAGTGTATAAACCTTTTTTCTCTATACACTTATATTTCTGTTTAAAACTGCACACCCAAGAATTTTTAAAATTCTCGATTGCTGGCGTCCCGATTTTTCCTGCGAGAAGTGTACCTACGTATTTGATACCGATGTCTTTTAATATTTGCAAATTTTATTTAGATATAAAATTCGAGGCTATAATTTTTTGTGGATCTTATAACACGTTTAGGTATTTTATTAGCAATTATAGATACCTAAACGTGTTATAAGATCCATGCGTATTCTTCAGCAATAAAATGGTTCAAAAAATTTTTAATGTAGTCTATTTTTTTTTAAAAACTGTGTTGAGAGAAAACTATCTATGTATGTAAGTACTTACATACAGAACTAAAGGCTGCCGATAAAATACCGAAAAACGCCGGTTCCTACATTATCAACAATAATCGTTAACATTCGGTAATTACTCATCAAGTTTTACGCATCGTTTCGATAAGGAATGAAAGGTTTTTCGGCGGCAGTCATGCGCAGTACACTGCCCCAAGATACCGGCGAACGCTCTAGGGAATCCAAATTCTGGAATTTCGACAGAAACAGGTTCCTTGCACGGCGACGCATTCGAATATACAAACATTATCGGCCTTCCGATAATAACAATCGGATGCTCGTGACTTTTCGCGTAGTAGGCTTTGCGTTGGGTCGGTTTTAACGTGATAATTAAAAAGACGTTTATCCTTAATGACTGGACTGAACGTTTCCGGAAGCTGTATTTTGGAAGAACCGGTCGTGTTTGGATTATTTTTAGAAAATGGTGATGTATCTTATTGGGGGAAATGTCACGGTGAATGAATGCATAATATAATCGGCATTTCCGATTTTGTTATTTGAATATTTAAAGTTCAATATCGAAGGATACTTATATCTACTTCCGAAGCGTGTCGAATTGACACCGGAAGAGAATGAAATGCTTCATTATCATCATTACGGGTCTAAAGTTCTAATGTGGGTGGATTGACGGAAAGGTGTATCATTTGACGTAAATATTTAAAAATAAGGAGGCGTATTTGTCCTGGGTGCTACAAAAATAGGAGAAAACGTAATCAAAAGTGCAAAAAAAGAGCAATGTTACCTATCGAGGCGTTGGTTTATTCTATCGCGAAATTGGCCGGCGTGTTAATTATACTGCAATGACGGTAATGCGTGTATGTCGTGTGTGGACAGAATAAGGTAGAGGAACAAGAAGAAAACCAACTGGTCAACCGACAGACAACTAGCTCTACGAGACCATTTGACTACTACATGTCAAAATCGCTGACCAATGGTTTGGAGAAGAAGATAGACCTGTTACTCTGCGTAAACTATATTGCCGCATTCCAGTCTTTGGGCTTCTTTCATACCGTTCAAGCGAACCACTGTCGTCAACGTTTAAACTAGTGCAGAGAACGGCAACATTGAGAGCGACGTGATATTGGGTTTGCTGTTGAGAGGCATGTACACAGGATTGTTGGAGTAATAGTTTGGGGGGCTATTGCTTAGCCGATCACCACTTCTTTTTATTCGGGGCAGTATGACATCTGCGCGTTATATTGATGATGTCCTACAAACAACTTTTTTTTTTATTGCCCATGGGCGGGTGTAAACCCGAAAAAGGCAACTCGGCCAGAAAGACCTATTGTGACCCCATGTCCATTTTAGCCCCCTCACTCAGGTTGCACCCTATCATAAAAGTTCGCGTCCTGGCTGAGAGTTAACTTACTGAGTCTGGGATCGTCCTGTTACGTTGCGGTGTGCGGGCCTACGGACGCAGTACACTGTTTCACCTGCGGTAACCTGGTAAAATTAGCGGTAAACACACAAAGGACGTACTGATGGGGTCGCGATAGTAATGTTGTGAATAAAAGGCTCGAAGAATTGTAACAGTAACGCTTTATTATTAATCAATTAAATAAAATAAGGCAGCAAAAAAAAAAAGAAAAGAAAAAACTTTAATGTTGACACGTGGTTTGACACCCAGATCGCAATTGTTTATTTAAAATTTAACTAGGTAAATTGTGTATAGCGATTATTAACAGAGAACAAAGAGTTACTGGCAATTACGAGTTATGCGTTATATACAAAGCACGAGGTGAGCGATTATTAAAGAAACGTATAAAAAGCAAACAAAACAATGAGTAAAGAAAATGGTATATTGGGTAAATTATAACTAAAATAAGCAGAAATACTTAGCGGTAGCTTGAAGGCAAGAGGCTTCGAAGCTTGTATGTGCTGAGTGGGAGCACGTGTTCTTTGTGTTTTTCGAATCACAACGGGTCGTAGTGACTGACTGTTCGTTGGATCGGAAAGTAACAGAAAGAGAGGCTGAGCATAGTGCGTGAAGCGCTTATAAAGCCTCGCTAGGTAGGTAACAGAGGGATGAACCAATAGCGACGCTGAATGATGCACACAGGGTCGTAAAACTGCGGTACGGTGCGTCTTGGGGTTTTGGCGCGTAAACTAAATGAATGAATTTAAAATTTGAATCTGAGTGACGTAAAAATATCGCATCTGTAACTGCCAGAACTACAGTAAGAAAAATAAAATTAAAATTGCCTTCAATTAGCGTTTATACCGCTGATGTTGTCTATGTTTTCGAAAGAAATTATTAACTGAAAATATAAGTCATTTCGATTAATGCAATGTGTATCAGTCCAACTGATGAACAGTTGACAAGAAGGTTAGCAGCTTCATGGGGTACATGTGTTTATTTAGTGCGCAGTGCTCAGTTAAGATTCCTGTGAGTAATCACAATCTGTACCTGCTCATAAAGACTGCCTTACAGAGTCTTTCCTCATTCGGTTGAAGCCCTAGGGATTTACAGTGTCTAGCTACAGCTTTGCCGGAGAACCCCTTGCATCCACTACATTTTGATGTGTAAGTCCCTAGAGTTGCTTCAGATCACAACACCAACTGCAGCAACTCCATAGCGTCGACGTCGAGGACATGGCTCCTGTGATGCCCAAACAGGCAATTCTTCGGACTTTACTAAGCACACTTATAGCATAGCCTAGATTTGCTTCATGCCACCAGACTAGGGAGGCGTAAGTTACAGAAGGTACTATAACAGTCAGTGTACCAATGCAAGCTTTAACCTCCACGTTTAACCGAACATACCTCTACAGGCCCAGATGTTTCTAATGGCTTTGTTCGTCACATGTTCTAGGTGTGATTTGTACAGCAGTTTGGTGTCCAAGACACCATGCAGATATTTAACCTCGGTTAATACGAGGAATGTTCAGTCGATTATAGGACACTAGAGTTTGGGAAACTTCCTCCTCCATGTGAACGGAACCATAATCGTTTTGCTAGAGTTGACATTAAGAGCCTCTCTTATACACCGCCTCTCTACAAGTTTGAGTGCGACCTGCATCTGTTCGGATAGCACGCTTTCAAATTTCTCTCAGAAAAGAATGGTGATGTCATCGGCATAGCCTGCGCATGGAAGCCCGCCCCCCGAATTCAGAGAGCAGGCTGTCACCACAAGATCCATAGCAGCGGTGACAGTACGCCGCCCTGCACAGCCCACCTTGAATGTGCAGAGGTTTTGCGACACGTGAACCTTTCTGTTTCTTATCATGTTACCGATCCACCTCGTAATCGTTGGTTCGACTCCATATTTTCGCAGCGCCCTTTCCATCGACAGGAACGGCGCCTTATCAAAGACGCCCTCAATGTTCAGAAAGGTCGCTAGTGCGATTTCTTTGTTGTCGAAGGCAATTTCCACTCGACAAGCCAGGTCATGAATGGCCTTCTCACAGGATTTACCAGTTTAGTAAGCAAATTGGTTCTCGTGAAGAGGCAACCTTATCAGAGCCGAGTCCCTCAGGTGCTTGTCAATTATCTTCTCAAGAATTTTGAGAAAAAATTAAATAAGGCTGATAGACCGGTATGACTTCGCTTCCATATAGGACGACCTGCCCTGTTTAGGAATGAATACCACTTTACTACCTTACCTAGATGGCCGTCCTTGACCTTGACCTTGAACCTACATCTCAACTAGGGTGTGAACCTGAAGTTCTGTACCTTTTCATCTCTGATAGAAGGGGCACGATCAAGCCGCTGGAGGTGGGTGTTTTGTAGTAACTTAAGAAAAGTTACTCTTCAGGGGAGATTGATGATCGTCATTCGAATCTAAGTCGAACCTAATTTAAATTTGTTTGGAAGTTTTACCTCACTTGAAGGTGTTTGAAGGCGGTCGTCAGGTTTTGAACGTTAGATGTTACTCTAAGAAAACATCTAGACGTTTGACTCGTGTAAGTGGAGGTGGACGATCCTGGAGTTCCTCGACCGCCTGAACCAAGGGGTTTTCGCTGAGTTGGGCGCGAGCCCAGATGACCATCCATTTTTCAGCAGTACATCCCCATATTGCTTGTCGAATTATGGACTTCCTCCAACAAGAAGGCGTTAATGTTTTGCCGTGGCCACCCGGTTCGCCGGATTTAAACTCCATTGAACATGTGTGGGATATCATAGCGAGGTCACTGTCCACTTCGCACCATCTTCCATAGACACTGGCACAGTTAATCCAGAAAGTTGAAGTTGCTTGGAGCAAGGTGTCACAAGCTTCTTTTTTCGTATTACATGTTAATAAAGTTTCTTGCAAATGTTGTCCTTTCATTATTTTTGATGTAAATCTATTACACTGTCAAAAAATCAAGTTGAACAAATTATTCCGTCTAGGTATAAAACTTCTAATGTCACTGAGTCTGCTATTAAATAACATATATTTTTTGAAAGAATGAATATTTAAATGTTAGTTAATTCTTGGAGTTAGAATTTCAAAAACAAACTAAACAGTCTCGTTTTCTTCACATTTAAGAACCCATGACTCACTTGATTTTGTTTGAAATTTTGAAAACTATTTCATTGTATTAAAACTTGTTTATACAGGATGTTTTGAAACATCGTTTAAAGATTTTAAGGGCATGTAGTACGAGGTTAAAAGTCATAATAAACATATGTTCACAAATCAACCGTTTACGAGATAACAGCGAGTGTTCCTAGTAGTACATGGATATAACATATCCCAGTAAACAGGTGCTTATCAGCTATTGTTTTATGACAGTTTAATTTGACGTTTTGTGCAATTGGTAGTAATTACAATGGTTGCGTACTCTAATGCTGACATGAGCGATATGGTGTTCATGTACGGTCGTGCTAATGGGAATTCTTTACAAGCACGTCGCTTCTATGTCGAAACGTTTCCTGATCGCCAACTGCTTTCGCATGTGATGTTTCAGACGGTGTTTCAACGACTAAGAGAAACTGGTTCGTTTGAGAAGCGGTCTTGTGATACTGGACGGCAAGAGAATAGTATGTACTCCACAGATAGAAGATCAAATTTTGAATATTATTGATGAAAATCCCGAAACTAGTGTTAGAAGAATTTCGACTCAAGTGGGTGTAAGCAGCAATCTTGTTTGGAGAACTCTTAATGAGCAACTCCTATACTCCTACCATATCCACCGGGTACAAGCCCTTACTGCTCCGGATTATCAAGCGAGAAGGGCTTTCTGTGAGTGGTTTTTGCGAACAGCTGCTAATCGGCCAGATTTCGCTGATAACATCCTTTTCACTGATGAAGCTGGTTTTACTAAAAATGGAATATTTAATTTCCACAACAATCACGTTTAGTGTGACGAGAATCCTCATGCTACCGTTAAAGCCAGGCTTCGTTTCTCTCTAAACATCTGGTTAGGCATGATAGGGGAACGGTTGTTAGGAGCGATTGTTTTGCCACAACGCTTAACAGGTCCTGAATACCTGAACTTTTGGAAGATTTACGTATAAATCTAAGACTGAACCTCTGGCAAGGTGAAGCTCCTTCGCACTTTACGCGTGCTGTTAGGGAACATCTTAACAATGAATTTCCTGGGAGATGGATAGGGCGAGCAGGTCCCATTGCTTGGCCTCCAAGGTCTCCCGATCTAAACCCGTTGGACTTTAGTATCTGGGGTTATTTGAAAAGTTTAGTGTACGCAACACCGGTAAACGATCTTCCAGAGTTGCGTCAACAGATAGAGCACTGTTGCCAGATAATACGAAAAAACCCTTGTTTTTTGAAAGAGTGCGCGCTTCCTTTGAAAGCAGATGTAGACCCTGTATCGAAATGGAAGGACGTCATTTTGAACATCTTCTTTAGTTATAATCTATTTTATGTTAAAATGCAATAACATCTTAATAAAAACCGCTAAAGTAAACTTATTCTGCAATTGCGATAAAATCGCTGTTATCTCGTAAACAGTTAATTTGTGAACATATTTTTATTATGACTTTAATTTTATTTTCGATCGTACTACATGCCCTTAAAATCTATTTGCCATCTTCTAACTCATTCGTCTATTCCTTGGATCTCGTAAAAATCGCATCCATCAATTAACATCGTAAAATAAATCCCCATTTTAGTACCTTCAAGCCTCACCATGTAATTACAATTTACTGCCTTCAGGCAGAAGATTTCTATAGAATTTCTACCCACACACAAACACGCACACATATTCATCTATATTTTTAATAATTTCATAGACGTGTCAGCTTTAAGATTAATAACAGTGACCTATGGCTGACGTCCCCGCGCATACTTGACATGAATAGATGGGAACGCAACCGTTTCGTGCACAGTCTGTCGAGTTATTAAAATTCTACAGCCGATTCTACTACGACTACACGCATAGACACAGACATTGAAGTCTTCATTTTTTCCACCGACAAAGTTTTTTTCGCGAACTACGTCAATAGCGACCCGGCATTCAATTACGGTTAATTGCCAGCACAATTTTCTATGTCCATTTGTCTCTTTGCGTCTCTCTCGATCGCGCCACATGTGCCGTGTACGCGGGCGAACAACGAATATTATCTAACAGGAAGACGCTAGTTATGCCAAACCGTGATCAGTAGGGTAAAAAAGTGGTTTGACTTTTTATTATTTGCCGTGTACTTATACAGCCAAGTATAAAAGTAGTGTGCCGTTAATATTTGTATATGGTTGATCGAAGTAATTCTCTGTGTTCATTTTTAGCTTGCCAAAAATTGCCAGTCTTTTTGCGTACATTCACACAGAATGTGGTAAATCTTCTTTGCCATTTCATCACAAAGTCTGCAGTTGGTTTCTGCAGTGTTGATTTTCTGAGGCAATCTGTTCGAAAAAGTCGACAGTGTTGCGAATAACATTACATTGTTAAGCACGTTCTCAAAAATAATTGAAAAATTAGTAGCAAAACGATTATTATATAACAATTTCTAGAAAAATTCAATATTTTGAATTGCAATCAGTACGGTTTTCGTAAAGGTCGAAACACTATTTCTGCAATTAACAAGTTTTTGAATATGCTATGTATTGGGATATTTTTAGATTTGAGCAAGACTTTTGATCTTGTAAATCATGAAATTTTGTTGAAGCAGATGTATGGTTATGGTATTAGAGGAATAGCCTGGAACTGATTTAAAGACTGCTTGAATGAAAGATTACATTACGTGGAGGTAGATGGAGCACACTCACATTGTCTATGTGCTAAAAGAGATGTACCGCAAGGTAGTGTTCTGGGGCCTCTTCTGTACCTTTTGTATGTAAATGATTTAGTGAGACCAGATACCATTTTGTTTGCCGATGATACGTCAGTTCTTGTTTGTACAGAAAATTTTCAAAATTTGAGCGCTGCAGCTAGTGATCTACATATTTTAAAAATAATTATCTACACTTAAATTTAACAAAAAATGTATGTGTAGAATTTAAACCTACAAAAAGGAATAGAATTGATTCTCATTTAGTAAAAATAGACAAAACTAGCATTGCTCAGGTTGAGAATACAAAATTTTTAGGATTAATAATTGACAGCAATCTAAGATTTAATGAACACATAAATTTGTTATGTAAAAAATTGGCTCCAATCTGTTTTGTATTGAGTAGGTTGAGGGGTATAGTAGATGCCTCTATATTAAAAATGTACTATTTTTCTCATTTTCATGAAATAATTTCATATGCAATAACTGCATAGGAAGCCAGTAGTAATTCTAATTTCTAATTTTTCGCTTACAGAAAAGAGCAATGATGAAAGGTGTTACTCCTAGAACTAGTTGCCGAGACATTTTTATAGAAATGGGTATAATGACTGTACCATGTACAGTTATTTGGAATTTACTGGTTTATGCAAAACAGAATGTAAAAAATTGACTTGATACACAGTTCTATGATACACGTAATGCGCATATACTTGAAATTCCAAAACACCATCTTAAGTTTAGTGAAAAATGCCCAAAATATCTTGCAATAAAAGCATATAACAAATTACCAGTTACATATAAAACACTTGAGTTCACTAAATTTAAGGAGCAAACAAAACGCATGTTGCAATCGGAAGTGCTACCACTCACTAGATGAATATTTTAATGACAAAGATATCTAGTTGGCTTATATTCATTTGTGACGTGTATTTTATTTCTATATAAGCCCTCTCATTGATTTCTGTTGCGCAAAGTAATATTGCGTATGCCTCTACTTGAAAGATCATATCATATCATCTGGCATATTTTGCTAGTGGACGAGTAATCATTGTATTTCTCACCTCACTGTAGATTCTAGCTGCAGTCTTATTTTCGGTTTTTGACCCATCTACAAAAGAGAGTGATACTTAACCCTAAACCTACCAAGGTGTGCTTTTGAGGCACAATTGATTTTGAAATTGCTGGAACTTTGTAAGTTAACTGCCCACAGACTGGAGGATTTTTGTATTCTCAAAATAAACTATTTAACACAGAATGACATAAAAATTTTTTAAAAATATTTTTCCTATTTTACTAAAAAAATTAAACATAATTTACCGACACGTCCTACCAAGGTGTGTCTTTGAGGCACATACTGTTATTATACTATAAAATGCATTGCTACGTTATTTAAAACTAGGTATGTGGGTAAATCCCCCGTAATAAGATATGCTTTATATTTCGGGACTTTCCCCTTGTATGTAAGAACTTCCAGTTGCATATGAAGGGGAATTCCCTAAATGCGTTTTGCTAAAACAGTCAGCTTACAAACTGCATTGCTATATCAGTGTATTTGTGACTTTCCTAACGAACGCATTGGCCGTTTTAGGTGTCTATTGGTTAATTTTATTTCTTTTACCTAGTGGAGAGTATAGTATAGACCAGGTAAGCAAAATAAAGTTTTGATTGACCCCAGTAAAAATAGATTTGTTGTTTTATGCTTATTTGGTTTTGAAATTTATGCAGAAAGTATGACCGATTGGTAGACTGACCGACGCCGGCCACTAACTGAAAAGGAGTTGCTCGATGCATTGTACGAAAGTGATGAGGATTTGGGAAGGAATGTAAATGATGGTGAAGATGAAGAAGAGCCAAATGACGAAACCTCATCTAGTGAAGCGGATTATCAAGAAACTGGCGATGAAGAAAGCGATGAACAAGAAGGAAGTGACGATAGTGATGCTAATGATGAACCGCCGGCCATTCGCAAACTTTTATTGGAAAAGATGGTACCGAGTGGAATGCCACGCCGATTGCCAAGGGAAAAACACGTGCACACAACATAATTACAACAGCTTTGAACAAAGTGAAACTTCCACCTGGAGTGCATGTTGATACTCCTTGTAACGCATTCAATTTGTTTTTTGATGATACGGTTATTGGTATTGTGGTTACTTTCACTAATAAGGAGGCTGTTCGTATTCTTGGCGATTTGTGGAAACCAGTTGACGACGTTGAAATTCGTGCTTTCTTGGGCCTTTTGATTACTGCTGGAAGAAATAAACAAGGAATGGTGGACTATAATGAGCTATGGAATCCTTTATATGGAAATTCTGTTTATCGAGCGTGTATGTCACGAAATAGATTTACTCAATTACTAAGATTTATTCGTTTTGACGATAAAGCGACCAGAACCCTCCGAAGGCAAAAGGACAAGTTGGCACCAATTAGAGACCTGTGGGACCGTGTTAATACAAACTTGCTGAAATATTATCTTCCTGGCAGTAATCTAACCATCGATGAACAACTGGTGCCTTTTAGAGGTCGTGTATCTTTCCGACAGTACCTGCCAAGCAAGCCAGATAAGTACGGTATGAAAATTTGGTGGATATGCGATAGTGGAACTAGTTATCCGTTACGTGGTATACCGTACTTAGGAAAAGAAGGTCTCAACAGAGCAGAAAACTTAGCGCAAAAGGTGGTTGAAGACCTTTGTGAACCTTTTCTGAGAACTAAAAGGAATATTACGTTCGACAACTTCTTCACCAGCTACGAGCTTGCATCCAGTTTGCTTACCAAAGACCTAACTTGTGTAGGAACGCTCAGAAAAAATAAGCGCTGCATACCACCAAATTTTTACCTCACAGGCGACGGAATATTGAAAGCAACTTGTTTGGTTTTCAGAAGACAATGACTTTGGTATCTTATGTACCTAAGAAAATCGCTGTGTCATATTATTATCTACAATGCACAACGACTCCACCATTGATGAGGAAAATAATATAAATTGAAATCAATAAGTACTACAATTCCACGAAAGAGGGTGGATACACTTGATCAGATGGTACATACATATTCAGTGAAACGCAAAAATAATAGGTGGCCTTTGGTCTATTTTTTCAATATAATTGATGTGTGTGGAGTAGCTTCATTTGTCATTTGGAGAAATATCCATCCTGACTGGCATATTTCCAAAAAACGAGACTTCGCAAAATTTTTCTTACGAGAAATTACAACAGAATTAGTACTGGGGCAAATTAGACGTCGTAGTTTGAGTGGCTTGCATAAAAGTCATACTCTATACAAACTACGTTGAATCAAGTACCAACCACAGGGAAGTCTTCGGCTCGAGAAGTAAGAAAACGAAAACGGTGCTATATTTGCCCATCAAAGAAAAGCAGATTGTCAACACAGTTATGTGATAAGTGTAAGCAAACGGTTTGTGGTGACCATTCAGAGAAAATACTCACGTGCACAAATTGCAAACTACATAAATAACTTTCAAATATTTTACTATCTTGTACTATTTTTAAATTATATCTTTTGACACACAATATTCTTTCTATATGTTTTTAATCTTACTGTATACCTACTACATGAAATAAATAATGCATATTTTGCTATTATTTACATCAACAATGTATACAAATAGATGTGTGGCTGTGAGGCACACCTTGGTAGGACACGTTACGATAAAACGTTGGTAGGACTAGGGTTAAACAAATTTGTCAGTTCTTGCATAACCGACACAGCAAAATTAAAAAGCACATTTTCAGTAGGACATTTGCTGTTGCAAGGGACTGTATCTAAAGGGAATAAACAATTTTTGCAAAAACTTAAATTCTAAACTACATAATAACCTTGACTTGTACTTCATATTACACCTTTCTTCGATTCTATTATGAAGTAAAAACTAGTTACACCAAATAACCTTAACCTTACATATGTATACTCACAAAATTACTAGCTCAACCAAAAAAGAATTAAGTGGGTTTTATAATCAGAAAGAATACTTACGTATAAGCAAAACGTAAAAATAGCTATACGGTGCTATTTAAAGTAGTTTTTTAAATTAAATTACTAAACAGATATAGAAAATATTAGATAGGTTTTAACTATCTAATATTATGTTGTTCAGTCATACACTCATGTTAAAAAAATATCAGAAACGTGCTTTTAACAAGGTGAATATGAAATTAAAAATATCATTCCTAGAAGCCCATGGCTTGGATCAGACGAACGTATTTGAAAATACCTACGTCAATATGAAAAGGAGCAAAACTCTAAAACAAATTTAATAAACAAGGAAAATAGTTATTAATTTGTATCCGTCCTCCATAAGTATATACTATATAACATGAAATTATGTTTAGGGTATAACATATACGCAAATTAATCAATTTTGATACAGCATTTACGTCAATAATAATTCAAAACAAACTAACACGGAAAACAAATTTCATTTAGTTACAATAATTTTAATATTTCTGATGGAAATATTTCGGAAACTGGGCGGTTATTTCATTAATTTTTTGAAAATAATTTGGAATATATTCCATATTTTCGTCTAGAAATCCACAAATTATTTTGAAAGAAAAAACAGGGAGTCGACGAATATTTTGTACTCTGTACCTATATTTTTAATATTTTTTTTTTAGTTATCAAATATATTTTATTTAATATAGAATGATGTAAACTTATTTTTTAAAAAATTAAAATCAATAGCCAAGTATCGTCTACGCTTATATTTTTTACAATTTATTCTTTATTTGTCAAAAATAAAGTGTATTAAATTATTGCTATTACTAGTTATTTTCGTAATAAATTAATAACGGGAAAACAGTGGCACAGACTATTTTTCATAATTTTATTTTTTCTTCATTTAAAAAAAATACTAATATTATTATATTAGTATTTTTTTCGAAAGTATATAACATTTAATTATCTTAAAAAAAAAAATCCGAGGTATTTCGAAAAAAAATAAATAAATAAAAAAAAACCGAGCAAATCATTAGAGGGAGTTAAAAACAAACATTTTAGTTAGATACAATAATCCCTTTTTTGAAAATAATTCTGGTATTTTATTTTTTTAATATAATTTGAAATACGATAGATAGTTTTCAGAATGACGCAAATTATTTTTCGAAAATGAAGTGGGAGATCGGGCACTTCACATGCCCGTATTTTTTTTTTATAATTTATTCTCGAATAATTACAAATATATTGTATTTTTGCTAAAGTAAATTATTTTTTACAAACTTAAACTCGGAAGGTCAGGTGTTCCCTGCCCTCAAATTTTTGATTTGTTAAAAATGATTATTATTTAATTATTATTATTGCTAGTTAATTTCATAATAAATTAATAACAGGGGGCAAGTACCCTATGGCTCCATATTTTTACACATTTATTTTTCCTTCATTTTTAAATATGCGTACGCCAATCCTCAATTAATAATAATAATAATAATAGTATTGATTGATTATTACATCATTATCATTTCTTTTTCAGGAAATAATTTGCGATGATATAGTTCCTTAATTATCTTTCGAAAGAATAAAATATTTCCCATAATTTTCGAGATGTTTACAAAAAAAATAAACAAAATAAAAAAAAAATGCAAATCGTAAGAGGGGGCTATAACCAGAAATCAAGGACCCCATTACTAAAAGAATTGTTCTGTTCTTACGCCAAGAAACTTTTTCAATCTCTCCGGTTCAATTTGCGCGTTGATGGTGTGCCCCTATTAGAAAAAAAAAAAAATAACCTTCAATTCTTTTTTCTTTTGTAATTCTTTTTAATTAATAAGGAAATAAAAGAATAAAAAAAAATCTTAATAAATAATAAAAACTTTCTCATAAACTCTTTTTAATTATAGTTACCGGTTTCGTCCAAAACGAAGACACCCTCAGGCGATAATTGAATGAAGAATGGGTGAATTTTAAATTTTGCCTATTCTTAATATTCTTTTAATTGTTGTTTGAAGATGTCCTTGTTTGTACGAAACCGGTAGATCTAATTAAAAAAAAATGTGAGGAAGGGCACCATTATTTCAATTTATTTATTTTCTTTGAATTCAAATTTTTTAATTTTGTAATTACCTGATTGGCATATTAAATACTTCATATGAGGCTATAGTTTTCTTCATATCAGAACTGCCTCTTGCTTTGTGCTCAACAATCTTAACAAATTTTCTACAAACGCAAATATTACAATGCTTAACACAAACAAAAATGATAAAAATATCTGGGGAAACTTTTATTTTTTTGCTAAATTATTTTTAGAAATTAATTAATTAACATAATAAAATAACAGTATAATATTGATTTAAAAGTGAAAAGTAATCAATAGATAAACTGATCTAATTCATTCCATTCTTATTTAATATAAATATCTTCCCACTAGAGCAGTTTCACTTATCACCATTCCAATATGTATAAAAAGTAATCCATAATCGCTGAGTTGGAAAGGAGAGTATGTCTTATGGCATAACTATAGAACCTGTTCCCTTTTCCAACTCATCGATTCAATTGCATCTTCTCTTCTTATTACAGGAACTCCGTGGAGACTTCGAAATACGTTACCCAAACAAGTCCAACACGCACACCAGCAAACTCCAACAACCCTTCCCCAAACTGATGCCGTTCCCATGCATGAACAGCACCAAATTTGGCATCGGAAGATCGATTGTAAAACCCACCAGCGTTCACAAACTGAGACCAGGCGACATCGACGTAATAGCGGCCATGGGCGATTCCTTGGTAGCCGGAAATGGAGCCATGGAAGATTGGGCCTTAGGAACGATGATCGAAAATAGAGGAATATCTTGGTGCATCGGTAATATCAAAAAGATACGGCCAGTGTCTCTGATTTATTCTCATTAACGTAGGAGGCGAAGGAACTTGGCGACAGTTCTTGACAGTGCCGAATATTTTGAAGGAGTTCAATCCTAGATTAACGGGTTATTCGACGGGGACTGGCGAATTCTTATCGCAAAACGCGCGGTTGAACGTGGCTTTTCCAGTATCGGCCGACGCCGATGCTTTGAGACAGGCCAAGATCTTAGTTAGGAAGATGAAGGAAGATCCCAATATTGATATTGAGAATGATTGGAAGATGGTCACCGTGTTTTTTGGCGCCAATGATCTCTGCTCAGCGCAGTGTTACAACAGGCAAAATGCTTCACCTTTTAGCCACGCTACAAAGCTCATGGTAGCCTTGGATTACCTCCAGAAATATCTGCCGAGGACTTTTGTGAATTTGATTCCAGTATTAGGTGAGGGATATTTATCATTTATAATTCGTTGGAAAAGAAATAAAGTGTTCTAATAGAATGAATGCGAACAGCTCCATAACAATATCAACCTTGATAACTGGTGCAGGTATTAAAGTATCTCTATTTCTTTTGTAGATGTCACCACCAGTGTTAGAGTTAAGAGATCTCTGATGTGCAAGTTGATGCATCGACTATTTTGCGCTTGTTTCCACCAAAACGGAAACGAAATGAACATTTTAATGAACATGGCGAACGATTATCAAAGGGCTGAAGAGGCGTTGGTAAGAGAATATATTGGGGGGAACCCAATTGTTTCTGAAAATCAATCATAGGCAATCAAGGACATATTTTCGCTCGTCATAGTAAACATTAATATAGCATTCCGATATTTATTTTTAGTAGCAATCACATTACGCAGCAATCAACAAGAAAATAGTACATATATGAAATATCTAATTACCACATTTACACATTATAAGAATTAATAATTATGTTCGTTATCGCAATAATATGTGTAGTAATTTGTTTATATTTATAACCATTTAACCGTGTAACGTAGAAAAACACGACACGATAGTGTCGTTCTAAGAATTGCGTGTAAAATTACCTATATGGTGTGAAGGTTACCACTAAAAACAAACAAATCTTAAGCATGCGATGCATTATCAACACATGCCTATAGCATTATCTATATCTATCTCTCTGTCGTACTATCATTGATACGATGTAAGTCTAGTGTAAGGTCAAACAAACACTGTGTAGAATATATTGCGTTTCCGATAAATGGTACGAATGAATGGAACACATAAATTGACTATGTTTACACAAAGACATTAACTTTATCATAATTGAATATACAGCTGTCCCGTAGTCAACTAGCCAAATTTAAAGTGCAGAGGCACCTATTTTGAACAAATTCAATGGATCTTGGTGCACAAAGGACTCGTTTCGCATATAGAGGCTGGCTTTGATAAAGAAACTATTGTTACCTAGGAAAGTATGGGAGATACAGGGTCGTTTAAACAGGAGAAAAGTTGCTAATTTTAGATATTAAGATAAGATGCATTAAAAATAAAAGGCAAACTTCAAACGCTTTCGAAGATACGCGAAAGACACGGAAAAGCCGTTTCTTCCGAGACCTTTTTGACACAGTACCTTGAGTTCTGAAAATATGAAATAAATATATCGATATTTTTTTTGTTTTAAAATAACTATACGTTATACGTTTCTGTAATCAAATTTACAATACAAAGTTCCGGATTTATAGAATCATGATCAACCTTATTTTTTAAAATACAGCATATCAGCATATTGTTCTTCTCTAAATATGGTGTAAATCATATTTTTGTTTATCTGTTTACACAACTTACAATAACTAAATAATAATATAGTTTTATTGGCCCTATGCATTTTTCCCATTTAACCGATTTTGCAACTCTACAGATATGCCAAAGTCAAGCAATGCCTTAAATGCCTACGCAATTGTGAAAAATAACCTAATCCCTCTGAATTATAAAGAAAGCAACAGAATGCCTTTGGTATTTTTACATGAATTACAAATAACTGAAATTACTAGACAAAGATTTAAATTAAACAAAATGGAAATTTATAAAAAAGTTTCAATGTGTCCATCATTTTAAAGTAAACACAGCTGAAAACAGTTAAATATGATGCTTAAAAGAAGCGTATAGCATTCCTTTCATCCAGGATTATATTACTAATTGTTGTGTCGTAAAAAAAAACCTATTGTTGCCACCTTATTTGGCGTAAAAAATATAACAGAAACGTATTTATATGGCTTTTCAGAACCAAAACATTGTATTATAAATTCGATTGCAGAATTTTATAGCTACCCTAACAGCCATAAATATTACA
>RXPK01004757.1:0-97286 GCA_004143645.1 Protaetia brevitarsis
TGTACACCAGCGACACTTTCTAATTGTAGGACCTACAACATAAAATAGAGCCTAAATATGTAGCATGGGTAGTAGACGGCTTATGCATTCACTGCCGTCATCGAAATATATAAACATAGATGTGCGGTCTCTGTTTTTTTTTGTAATAAATCTACTTTAAATGTAAGGAAGAATGCAGTAAACAAACCTAGAAAAAACATTGATCTTATAAAATAGCGAGAATTAAATACATCAAAGGCGCATAGTTATGCCTGCCGACTTACCTCGGTTAGCACAATTCGAATTTTTTCAATAACTTACCTTAAATATAATATTGTACACAAACAGATGATTTGTTTTCTTTACACATCCCTACAGCTTTACTAAATATGTGTTTTTTAATCCAATTGATTCATAATTGTTTTCATAACTATTTTTAATTCGCCGCGACTCCTTTTTTCGATATTAACATAATGAAGAATTAATATTTATATAAAGTAATCATTAATTATTAATTTAAACCTGCATTTTGTATTTATAGCTATCGCTACTGTTCGATTTAGCACTAATTCAAATTTTGTATTTCTTTTGAAAAATGTGGGACTTTTGAGGTAAAATCTTTGAAATTAGGGAATTTATAATCGAAATATTATTTTATCTTGTTATTATAATATTAATGGAAACATATCATTACTATAACTAATAAAAAATATTTCTAACGAGTGTAGAGTTTCGTTCTAATATCTGATGTAAAAATCATGGTTTTGAATGCATCCTCGCCATATCTCCTTTATCATTTAATGTTAAAGAAGGAAGCCGGAGCGGATTAAATAAAATGATATGAAATCATCAGACATTAATTAGATTAAAAAATATAAGCATATTTGGGTAACGCTGCAGGGAAAACAAAACGTGCATTTCTGTCAATAACGATTTCAAATTTCTCGGCATTTAAATCAACTAATTGGCGAAACACCCACTTCGCACGAAAAATTGAAGTAGTAATAATCCTTATTACAATATTGTTTAATATATAGCTGTCGCAATTAGTTAATGTGTTCAGTAATATTGAAAAAAGTGTTTCATTCATAACGGAGATATGCTTTACTGATTTCAGTATAGCTGAATACTTTAAATGTCGTCATGCGATCCATTTTGATAGTTTTATTATTATTTGCATACGTATAAAATGAATAAAAGTAATAAACCCATTGATATTGCTATTTATTGTATAATTAACATGCCTTTGGTTTAGTTTCTAGTCGTAGTTCAACTGTAAAATGAAAATACCTTTTAAAACCATTTAATAACACTACAGTGATTCGAAATACTTCAAACAT
Source organism: Protaetia brevitarsis (assembly GCA_004143645.1). Taxonomy (NCBI): domain Eukaryota; kingdom Metazoa; phylum Arthropoda; class Insecta; order Coleoptera; family Scarabaeidae; genus Protaetia; species Protaetia brevitarsis. The sequence continues at coordinate 1,320 of RXPK01004757.1, forward strand.
CAAATAAATTTATTCCTACGCAAAGATAACGAATACATAAGAGATGCATTCAACTTCGCACATTAATAAATCCAGCCTAAGCTTTTTTAAATTAACCGACCAAGAGACCGCACATCTGTGTTTACAGATTTCGAAGCGGCCAGTTACTGCGTAAATCCGTCTACTATCCACGCTAAACAAATGGGCTCTATTTTACCCTGTAGGTCGTACAATTAGAAAGTGTCGCTAGTGTACCTACTTTGAATATTTCCTAAGGTGCAAAGTATAATGAAGATATATGCTCCGGAATGAATTGGATAAGATTGTCTAAACGTAATTTTTAATGCCATATAATTGCTTTAAAGCTCCTACCGACTCTCAGCACCTAATTTCATCACACCTCTCTCTCACCGCATCCCCGTGCTTCCACTGGAAGACAGCTCCCCTCCCTCCCGCCCGAATCCAAAACTCCCTGGCGATTTTAATTTCTCGTTTATATCAATCAGTAAACGCGAGTTGACAGTCCGCCCGGCGAGGCGTCTTTTTACGCTCATCAGTATTCCGCAGCTAGTCGCAGCAGCGTCTTTAACGACAAGGCCGCGTTTGGCTTTGACATAACCAGTTAGCTCGTATTAATAACTCGACTTGGCCAACGGAGATTTCAGCGGTGGATTCGCAGACGGTGAACGGAAAAATGACATTCTTTTTTGTGCGCCCGTTCGCCGCGTTATGGTGTATACACGCTTTCGTTTCTCGTCGTCTCGGCCGGAGAACAGAAAGTTTTTAGCGGACGGACGGGCGGATGGCGGGTTTGGGAAGGCGAAACCGCTTGTCTCAGACAGAGACTCAAATTGAAACGTAATACTTTCGTTACGCGCGACGTGACGTTAAGCAAATGAGATCCGGGGAGTTTTCCGGTTGCCTGGAGGTTGCCTAATTAACGTGGACGAATCGGGATTCACAATTGCGACGATACCATTCGCTACGGATACAGAACTCCGGGCAAAAATCCCGGGGAATTGTTGTTTACTTTCCGATCCGTCGGGAATTAATTTTACAAAAATACGGTGGCTGCCGTCATAATACGATATTCGCCGTAATATTCGAAATTATTTTCATCGTCTGCCGCCACGGATATCTAATTTAATTAACGACTTATATTTTTGTTCCGACGACTCTAATTAAACAAAAACAATACGTCGTAAGGCGTTCTCAATATTTATCTTGAGGAGTTTTGAGGCCGCGATCGTTTCGGCGTCTACCTCCCTCCACGTCCCCTCGAGGAAGGGTTAATTTCTCCTCGCGGATCCCCACGAAAAACATTTCCGACTGCTCGACGTCTTTTACGCCACAAGGTACTTTGGCGAGTAATTAGAGGCAATTACGCGGTGTCGTTATGAGCGGCCCGCTAAGTTTCTCTCACTCCCGGTAATACAAGACGGAGCAAAGGAAAATACTGTTATCTAAAGTTGGAGATGCTGCTAGGAACTGAAATATTCTGCTCGTTACATAGCACGGAATACGTGTCTAAACGTTCTAAATGAGATCCCTACGAATTGTTGACCTAATACGGGAATAACGAAATAACTCTGACCTAGGCAGAACAAAACTCGTGTCTACCTAATCCAGATAGCTTCAACTTTCGATAGCATTTACTATGATTTGCTTGATACACAATATAGCGGAATCAAGGTCCTCCTAATTCAGCTGTAGGCGTTTGGCTACAAAAGTTATTATATTTAGCCAATTCTAAACTGTTGGAGTTAGAAATGATGTTTGGTTAGCGATGCTGTTGTATATACTTTAATCTATCATAGTAACAGTGTTATTTGACTAATTGTACTGACAGTTGACAACATATAGGTTGGTCCTTGTGCCTCGCGTTTTTAATATTTTATTATACTTTATTTATTATATACTGCCATCTATATTTCGCCAATGGAGCATTGCTTTGACCATATCTGTACCTCAGAAGAAAACTGTATTAACTCACAGAATTAGAATTTTATAGGAGAAGTAGTTAAAAATATTTTTAGGCTAGAATTGTGATATTACTTATATCAAGTTACAGTTACCAGTATTTTTTACAATGACTTGACTTAGTACAGTATTATACATGATGGAAGACCAGCTTTTGAGTCTTTTCATTGGAAAATTTTATATGTATTGCTGTTGGGGGACACCCGGTCCCATCCAACTCATGTCCATAATATTTATACATATATATTTTTAAATAAAATTTGACATATATAATTTACTGTAAATTGTTAATTATTTAACCTATATTTTAATATTAATATACTTTATAATATATATTATATATTTAAATTATATAATATTTAAATTTAAAATTTAGGTAAACAGAAGGATTCTTTCAAGAAATACGCATTTTAGGTTAAAAAATATTTATTTATTTATAAAACAAATAATAAAACACATAAATATCGTTTTTTGCATAGAAATAAATCATATTTGAAGTAAATTCTTTACACACCTTTGATGTACATTTATTTCTAAATCGCTGCGTCATTTTAATATTCAATAATAAATAATCATATAACGTTTTTCATATATAATTATTACATAATATTTAATCATCTTAATACAATAAATCACCTTATACATTATACACTATATGACATAATTTTAGCAATTTTGTGTATATATACGTATATATCAGTGTCAATAAACAATTTCTAATAGTACCAGTTTTGAATATCCCCTGAATATTAGTGACAAAATAAATATTTGCAAATATGCAAACCCCTACTAAATTTATATTGAAATATTAATAAATTAAATAATAATAATAAAATTGGTAGTTGGTAGAAGAAGAATCCATGGAGATGGGGCGGTTATTAACCCCTGGCCAAGTCGCACGGGCGAAGAAAGAGTGTTGTCGACTCGGGGAAACTTGGTTAACGTGGATCGAAGAGCGATACGGGGCAGTTCGCTGCGGGCACCAACCACCTTTGCAGAGTGGGATTACCAATGCCCTGCCCACGCACCTCCCCTTCGTAAAGGGGCCTTCCGCACATCCGCCAAGTCGCCACCGAGAAACACTACAGTCCCAGACCCCGATTGACTAGATACGACCTGGGATCGTCTAACCGCCAGTCGTCGATGCAGCCGCTGGTAGAATATAGTAAAAAAGAGGTTTGTCTAAGCAACTTAATGCTTGTCAGACGCGCCCCCCCGCTGACCCAAATCTCCCCCCTAATCATCATCATGAGCCCGGAAGAATCCAGTCATCACAATTGACCGGAACGAGATTTGAACCTGCGGTAACCTGACAATAGTCGGGACCCTAAGTGTGGCCTTAAGGAGCTCGGCTATCACAGGCTGTGTAATGATGATAGTAATAATAAATAAATTAACAATTAATATCAGAAAACCGCGAACCCCCACCCCCCTCGCTCTAAAATAACTTAAATAATAAATAAAATATTTAAGCAGATAAAGTATTATATACCGTATATAAACACTTACAAATAAATTACAATTTATCAAAACGAGCCATTTGAATCTTTGAAATAAGCGATCGCTATTACAATTTCCTTTTCATGAAATATTACGTATCGAGTCGTTTTAATACAAACAAAAGTAATGTATCCCTTTTATAAATATTAAACGTCATTTTAATAATGTTTGATGTATAATAAACTTTACTGAGTGCATTGTATATCTATCTGTGAATTAAATATTTGTCAGCAATACCAATTTCGGAAAAAGAACCCCAGGTGATCGAAAATAAAAACATATATATATTTACATCCGAACCACTGTTCCTATGTATATTAAAGTGAAACCCGAGAAAATTAAAACAAAAAATCTAACTAAAAGTCCGTAGATCGCGGGTATGCACCCGTCGGATCGATAGTAGTCAGGGATGCTCCCGAAAGGGACCCCAAACGGTATGCGTGGGCGCGGATATCGCAGCAGTGAGAAACGAGAGAGCAGGCTTAGCGTGGTGAGACCACACCCGCACCAAGTAACTACCCTGGGACCCTACGAGCCACTGACCGAATGCGCCCAGTCAGCAAGCATGTGCCCTACCCGTCACCGACAATCTACGGCCGCTAAGCTAATTTTTCTAAAGTGAAAGTTAAAGTGTTAAAGAAACAAAAATAAAATTCGCGTTACAACCGCTCGCGATTAGCATTCATCAATCCCACAAACGATGTACGAACGAAAAAATAAAAAATAACCTAAACTGCTAACTAAGAAAATAAAAAAAAATGACGGTAGTTATAAAATCGCGTTCTCCTGCCCACCACTTTTAAATGATCTAATGTAAATAAAGGGAACAGTGGCATTTAAAGAAGTAGTACATAAATATACAATGCACGTACAAGTAGCCATTACAATTAATGATAACCGCAGGAAATATGAAACAATAAAATAAATAAACCCATCTAGTTAATTAATTCATAATATCAAAAAGCCGCGAACACCCACCCACCCGTTCAAATCGCTTTAAAAAAATAAAACATTTACGAAAAAATAGAGTTTATCAACACTCGCGATTTGAATGCTTGAAATAAGCGATCGCTATTAAAATTTGCTTTTCCTAAATTAATACATATTGAATCGTTTTAATACAAACTAAAATAAAAATAAGTAATTAAATTTTTTGAATTGATATTTAGCGTTATTTTAATAATTTTTGCCATGATATATAATAGATCTTACTGAACACCTTGTATATCTACCTGTAAACTAAATATTTGTCAAGAATACCAATTTCGCAACACCCCAAATGATAGATACTAAGATCCGAACCACCATTTATATATGAAAGTGAAACCCGAGAAAATGAAAATAACTAAATGTCCGTAGCCCGCCGAATCAGAATAGTCAGGGATGTCCCTGGTCGAAGGACCAAGCGGCATGTAGGGCGCGGCCATCCCGGTGGTGACGCAAGTGAGAAGGTGACCCGTAGTGAGAATGGCAGGAGATATAGGTAGGCACATGCCAGAATCCGTGAATGAAATAACCTATTACAAGTAGCACCAATTTGAAATTGTGTACGTATACCGAAGAATTATTCACATACTTTAAAAAGGAACATAATAAATATATAACATACCATGAAATATTCTTTGATGCCACCATAAAAAAGGAACCCAAAAAATTGTATAAAGGAAAAACATTGAAGATGAATCAATAACAATGAAGAACATATGGGTATATATAAGAGGATACGCTTGAATATGTTTGACGAAATTCCAAGAATATGACGCTGTTTTGGAGATACAGAAATAGAGGAGCACGCTTTACTCATATTTTATAATGATGTATATAAGGGTTTATAGTGCGGTTGACTCGTATGGTATATGTATACGCATAAATGGTAAATTATTCATGATGACAGCAAAAAATAATAACCATATTGCCCGAAAACTGCTCAATTGGATTGGAAGCAAAACAATGTATTATTGACCGATAAAATCTTCAAATATAAATTTTACCCTATTAGTTACTATTGCATTCGTACAATGCATATATTATATTCGATGAACTATCACCTTAAAAATCACGATTCACTAGAAATACCAGTTCACACAAGAACAGCGCCATAGAATAATTTGGGACAGGCAGAAACAGAACATTTCAGTGGAACATTTATTCTTCAGCACCAACAAAACTAATTAACTTCAAAAAATAATGATGTTTGCAAGATATATGAAAACTGTTATAATATTGAAAGGTGTGGAATGGAATTGGTACATTCCTGATTTTCTATTAAGGAATAGAAAATGAAGGTAGAAAAAGTTTATTTTGTTTAATAAGATGAACAATAAGAATTCAACAGAACTACCTATTGGTACATACAGCACTGCTACTAACATTACAAGAAACTAGAGATGGTTTTGATATCGCAGAGCTGATGTTGCGAACCCAGTTCCGGCCGGCGAGCAGATGGTGCTAGTCTCTGATGGCCATAGCTGCTTATCTCCGCTTGCGCCGTTATTCTACTCAGGCCTAGAACCGATGGACATACTCGAGGTGGTACAGAGCGTGTACGTCCTTGAGTATATAGGGAGCCATTTGAACTGTGACAAAGACTCCCGTCCTTATGTTGCGCTATATCATAAGTCATAAGGTTACTCGAACCCAAGTTAGATGTTGTCAATATTTCTTAAATTTGAAGTTACCTTTTTGGATTAAATTAAATAAAATATTTGTTATTGTATTACATTTCTTTATATATAAACAATCAATACATATTTCGCTCATACCCGCATTCTTGAAGGACATTAGGAGTTATGAGCGAAAAAATACTTCTGAGTTTTATAAATTTTATGACATAAGCGTTAATATTGAGAATGGGCATAAAGAACATCATGTTCCACTAGGAAAATTGTTTGTTTAAAGGTCTGATAGATGAGTTTCCGAACACCCTGTATGGGACTTAGAGATGAGCATCTGAATGTGTAAGGGCTTACCAAATATTAAACTTTATCGCAGAGTGTAAACGTGAAAAATATCCACAAAATTGCGAATACGGCAGAAATAGTGTGAGTTGAGTGCGGCAAATTGGTCACAAACGATACAAGGAACTCATTACTTTTATAAGAAAATTATACCACTCACAATCAATTTAGATCAGGAAAGTCGAAGTCAGCATCTGATATAACCGCAAAAGGTACATATTCCACTTGTCAGAATCAAATGACTATTAATCAATTACCAAATTTTAATACTTTTCCGGTAAATAGTTTCCCTTATAATGATCAGAGGAATCCATCATACGACGCCCTGTATAATCGACAGTACCAAGAAAATTGTGTCACGTAGTCTGACATATGTCACCTTTGTGAAGCACTCAGAAAGCACCCCACTCTCGCTGCCTGCCCACCACCACACCCGCACCAAGTGACTACCCCGAGACCCTACGGCCAATCCGTTGCGTCCAGTCAGGAATCATGTGATGTACCCGTCATCGACTTAATCTACGGCCGCTAAGCTAATTTCTCTAAAGTGAAAGTTAAAGTGTTAAAGAAACAAAAATAAAATTCGCGTTATAACCGTTCGCGATTAACATTCATCAATCCCACAAAACGATGTACGAACGAAAAAACAAAAGATAACCTAAGCTGCTAACTAAGAAAACAAAAAAAAATGACGGTAACTACTAAATCGCGCTCCCCCCTCCCAGCTCCTTTAAAATGCTCTAATATATAAAAAAAGAAACGGCAGTATTTAACTAAATACGTAGATATACAAGGCAAATACAAATAATAATTACAACTAATTAATTCCTTCTTGTTTACAATTCTTAAGGAATTCATAACCGTCGATGTTTAGAGAGAACCGCGCGAAAACACTAAACGATAAATAGAAAACACGAATTAAATAACGCAATTATAACTAAAGCTATAGTAAATACCTTATAGATTCGGCCCTTGGATTCTCTTTCTCGCGCTAATTCTTCCATCCTCCCTTCCGCTGTTTAAATTCCTGTTGTTCCAAAGTCTAGTGCGTTGCTCCCTGGTGTGGATTATCCTGCGATAATAATACTGATAATAATACTGATAATAATAACCTTCATAATGGGTAATTTAGTGAGTATTAATTAAATTCATGAATTTTCCAGAAAATACACCAAAAACAGACGTTAAAATTTCGATTTGTTTGTGCACCATCACGAATACAAAAAAAAATAACATGGGAAAGACCGAATTAATGAAATTATAACTAAGAAAAATTAATAAATACCTTATTGGCTAATCTCCCCTTCGTCCAATCCATTCTTCGATCTTCCATTCCTCTTCCTTGAAGTCCTCGTCCAGAAATCCGAAGGCGTATACATGTTGGAGACTATCCTGGAATAACAATAACGTAATTAGTAAAATTAACACTAAAAAGTGCTAAATTAGGCGTTAAAGAAATTTTAGAACTTACAAATATCATTCCATTACAGAAGAATTTTTTAGAGCTGTTCATTTAATAAAAGTTGCCAATATGTCAATTAATAGCTTTACCTAGAAACTCTATATTATAAAAAATTTAAACATCTAAATCGCCAAACGACTACATGGTAAAAATTGCCCGAAATGCTTGATTCGGTTTGATTTAGAAGTGTTCACGCAACATTGTGGATCTGCCAAAAACATATAAAAACTATAATGTCAAATCCTGGAATTTGATTTGTGTATATCGGCAAGAAGATGATGTATATAGAAATAATATCTTTGGTTGCATAGATGCACAGCTCACAATTAGTAATTTACAATTTAAATCAATTTTCATAATGGAAAGAGTTACATTATCCCAAAAATGTAAACACAAAAGAGGTGGTGCATTCAAATGGAATATAATCGCGCTACAATTGGTTCGGATAGGTTCGGAAACATTCGTGCATCATACTCGACCGACGCGGAATTTGTGAAAAAAATTTGCGCATGTCCAACGATGCATACAAAAAATACAATGCAAAAAAGCATTTGAAAATACATTATAGTTATATCAGAAAATATATAATACTCAAACAGATATATAAAGTTTCAAAATAAGATGCAAAAAACGCCTAGAATGCAAATTTATATTAATATTTCCCAAATAAATAATAATAGCATCACTAACATACCTGTATTTCCGCAACGCAGTAATTACAAAATAAAATCCCAGAGTGGTTTGATTTCGGCAAGAAAATGATGTAGATAGAAAGAATATCCGATTATTATAATCACAAAATTCACACACACGGTCATGATAATTAATTTGCGTAAGGCGAAAAGCGACGCCATTCGAAATATGTAAACGCAAAAGAGACGCTATATTGAAGTCGACTTATGCGCGCGAAAATTGGTTCGGGCAGGTCCGGAATCGTTCGCGCATAGTCATCGACTCTGGCGCGCGGAATTTGAGAAAAAAACTTGCACGTCAGATGTATACGAAATAAGATTGATATGAAAAAAAAAGGATTTGAAAATGCATTAAGAAGGAATATAATATTCATACGGAAATATGAACATTTTAAAAATACCATGCAATAGTGCCTAGAACGCATATTTATTATTAATATAAATACGCATTCCAGGCACAATTACGCAAATAAATAATAATAAATATACATCAACATACCTTTGTTTATTCAGCGCGAAAATTTCAAATGGGGATCCCAGGGGTGAAAAAATGCAAAAGAATGATGCCGGTGTAAAGAATATCCAATTCTCACAATCGCACAATTCACGCAATTATCATTACACAGTTAAAACTGATTAATTTTCGTCAGGCGAAAAGCGACGCCGTCCGAAGTATGTAGTTAAATGCGAATAGACGCAGTATCAAACATCACCCTATAATACAAAAAAAGCCGGTTCGGATTGGTTGGAAATCGTTCGTACATTATCGCTTAGCGATACGGCCTTTAGAGAGATTAACTTCATGTAGAAAAAAGGTTTGGAAATATATTCAGGTAATGTAAGAAAGGTCGTAAATATTTAAGCTGCACCATAAAAACGTTCAAGGACATTAATTCAACAGCGCATTGAATGCACATTTATAATATTATAATATAACTTTATCGATTCATGTTAAATAAAAGTATTTCTTTTCACATCAATACTTTGTTATTGAATTATAGTTTTGTCAGGAGCTACATATTTTACATACATATTTCCTATAATAATATAGTAAGATATGAAACGATGTATAAATATAATAATGTAATCTAATAAACATAGTACATGACACTTGCAATTAAAAGAGTCGATAAATTAAAAAAATTAAATTGTGTTTACCATATTAATTTTATTGAGAGTTACACAAATTAAAGTTTGTCAGCAAAGTATATGAACTAAACCAAAATAAAAAATGTATCTAATATATTAAAATATCAGTCCATTCTCGATTGTCTCAATTGAAAATTTATAAACGCATATTAACAACGTTCAACATTATATCTTTTGTGTGTCAAATATTTATAAAAGCGTGATTTATAGATATTTTTATATTCATTTATAGCTTAAATGATCTAAAGAGAGATAACGTTGTTCCATTGTAGTTATAGTGCACTATATAACAAACTTTCTTGCTACTGCGTACAGACGTAGGCATCATCTGTTAAAAACTCACCAACACATTTAAAAATTTAGGTAATATCTTTTATTCAAATAAATTACCTTAACAGCAAAAAGGTTTACGTCAAAATTGTATTACAAAACTGTACATTATCACGTCGTGATATTGTAAACATATAGGCTTTAGACAAGATCTAAAATTATTGTCTTGAGAATATGTTTTTAATTTTTCTCTGTATGGCCAAATAAAAAAAAAATGCTAAGAGATAAACGAAGTATTTTTTGCTCGTTTTTTAAATAAATTTGGGGTATTATTTACCACAGCCTCACTTTCTTTTCAGATTCATAAGGCGCTCAAAATTTAGTAACCTTGCAAAATTTGGAACTTTTATGCGAAAAATAAGAATGTATTTTCGTTGTTTCTTAATAAACCAATTAAAGCTTATCGCACAAAAAATCCATCCATTCATCTGTGTGTGATCAAATGAGATGTTTCTATGTATTCAATTTTTAAATTAACATCCAGGTTATGGATAGAAATCGTCTGGAAATAATGGATCCATTTTAATCCTTAAGAATGAATAAAATTAGTTGTGAAGGTAATATCACAATACTTTCATCCCGCTAATACCACGAAATACAAAAAGAATTGAATCCTTTTTATTTCACCTAAAAGCACACTTGATGACATGATGTTTTAAAAATTATATCATTCAATTGGCCATCCCTGTTTTGAGTGATTCGATTGCTGGTGACTGAATGCCGAAGAGTCTATTCTTTACGTCAAATTGCGCCAAATGTACGTGAGAGTTTTTTTGACATCAACTTGACACGATCTTGTATTTCTTTTTGATCCGCTAATAATCTTATTGTTACGAATTTATTAATTAGACAATTAGATGGCATATTCTAAATTTTCATATTAAAAAATATGATGTGTAGCTGTGTTTTCCTCAATTTTGATGCATGCAATTATCAAAGTTAGAGCGTCACTATTGAAAACCCCTTTATTCGTATTAAAACTAAGTAAAGGAGGTCTCCTGGTTGACACAGCCGCCTAGCTTGATCCAGACCATGTGTTCCATGTAAGTTTATATTTATGTGGACATGTCCGTGCTGGTTTCTCGACGTTACCAACATTGCACGGACGCGCAGAAATCCGTGGGATTTGTACGTAACCGTAGATTAGCGTAATTAAGTGAATTACATAGATATTGCGTTGCGCGCGACGCCATCCTAAATACGTGTAATGTAATGCGAAACCGACTCTAATACTAGACCAGTGTCGCCGTAGGAACACGGGTTCTGACGTTAATTACCTATATCCGTGTAGCGCGAGCGATCGAACACAACCTGTCAATTAGACGGCATTAGTCTCCGCTGCCCCTCTCTCTCCGACACATATCTATCCGTGCCTAGTTTCGCTCTCCGTCGACGAGGACGATATCGGCGTGGGACGGAAACGGACTCCGGACTTTCCGCTCCGAGGAGGAGATCTCTTGGCCGGCCCTCTTGTATATACACGTCTTTATCTGCCTGACGAACTTTGGTGATTTGTTCGGAGAGAAGGTCGCTCGCCCGAAAGCACTAATTGATGACCGCCGCGTGTACTGAAGGAGACAGTTCTAATAGAAACGTCAATTGGGAAGGAGAGGTCGGATCACCGCGTGCCTTGTTTTCTATATGGAGGACCGGCCAAGGAAAAAGTTTTTGGCGTTTTAGCTAGTAGTAGTAATTGGTGAGGACCTCTTGTTTCCGCCTAAACTCTGAAATAGTTTCGTGAATATCGGCGAAACGAATGTTGTCGGGCAGAGCAGTACCTTCATCAATAATTATTGAAACGCTAAATTGTCAAGATATGCAAGGCGTTTACGATTTCTTCTATATTTTTAAGGAACGATAATACATCATAAAAGGTGTTAATAAAAATGCTAGAGGTAAAAGAAGATAATTATTATTATTATTTATTCTTCTGGTTCACAATAAGTGTAAAATCTCTAGAGAAACGATTTTGCATGGTGCAAAAACTGAAAATGAAATCAACCTGTATGCAAACCTCTATCAGTAATACTAACTTCCGTTTAGTTTTTTTTGTTTCTTTTCCTTTCAATTCATAAATTACAAAGACTAGAATTTAAAGGTCGTAAATCTAAATTCATTAAAAAGTGCTCTAAGGTGAAGTTGTCTAAAAATGCATTTTTTCGAGTAATTGTAAAAGTAATTGTTTTTCGGGCATTAATATTAATAATAATAATGATCTTTATTGCCTAACGATAAACAAATACAGGTACATATACTAGGGAGCAAAGAATGGAGTGCGGGAAAGTTGTACCAATATGCCGATGACACTTCGACAATTTTTGCGGCAGCTGGGTTTTCGGAACTCTCAAGGGAACGGTACTGAGTGTGCACGTACGATGCTTGGATGGACACAAAATAATTGTCTTACCTTAAATATAGTTAAAACGTGCTTCATTCATTTTGATTATCACAGACGATGCAATGCCTCAGTACTTGTTCGTCTAAATGGTGCATCTGTGCCTGAATGTAGCACGTCAAATTTCCTAGGTTGCACAGTTGACAAAAATCTATCTTGGGAGCATCACATAGACCATGTCTGCAAATCCGTAACCTCGTTGGTATTTGCAATCAGGGTGCTTACACAAAATGTAACCACTGATTTAATAATTACTTATTACAACGCCTGTGTGGAATCACGACTGAGGTACGGCATAATTTTCTGGGGTCGCTCCATCAAATTTAAGAGGCTGTTTATTGTTCAAAAAAAAAGCTGTGCGTGCAATAATCAGTCTTAAGAGTAAGGATTTTAGAACATTTTATTCGTTACGGTATTTTAACACTAGCTAGTTTGTATATATACGAATGTGCCGTATACACGTGCAAAAATTTGATTGACTTTGCATCAAATAGTCGGTACAATTCTGTTTACAGTACGCGTGGTGGTGAAGACCTCAGCATACCCAGCCATAAGACGTCATTATTTGAGCGGTCTCCTCGCTACAATTGCGTTAAAATTTATAATCGTTTGCCATTAGACCTGCGACGAACAGGTGGCCTGGAGACCTTTAAAAGAAATTTGAGAAAGTACTTGCTGGATAGGTGCTATTATGCTGTGGATGAATTCCATGCCTAGTTTTTGCTTATTTTAACTGATGACCAGTTTATTATTATTATTATTTGACTACATTTTTACAAATTTATTGCAATGGTATTGTTAAACCATATGTTCATAGATATACATATTATTTTATTGTATGATATTGTATTTGACAAGGCATATATTTGCTAATGCGAATCTTACTGCCAATAAAGTTATTATTATTATTACATTGAAATTATGAATTATCTGTGTATAACTTAGATAAAATGGCAATTTAACATATATCTTGTTTCTCTTGTTATTAATTCCTATTGTAAATATGTTTCTAATCCTTATAAACAACGTCTTCGTTGCAATGCCATAATTTCGTTCCAGTTAAGGAAATTCTATACCTTTCCAACACGAGCCAAATCAATTAAGAACTGCTGCAGAAAATTCCACTAAAAAAAGTATCACTACCAGTACAATCTAGTCGGCATGCTAAAAAGAAAAGCTAGTTTATTTTTACGTACAGCATAGTCAGGTTAAGAACCTACGCCTCCTCCTAACAAATAACTTCTCAATAAGCTGCAACAATAAAATCCATCGTAAAAGTCGCGGACGAGAACCCCGAATCGTCGCTGGTGCATTCTTCGGCACGCTTTGCGGCCCATGTCACATGTAGAATGTGCCAGTGAGAGCCTCTTTTCGCTCCGCCGTTATTAGTTAAGTGCTTCACCCTCGCGCGGGCAGCGCAGGTCGCAGCCTTTTGATTCTACCGCTGGCTGTTACCGTTGATATTTCTCCGAAGAGATGTTAAATCAGTTAATTGTAGCCGGTGACGGATGAGTATTATTTTAATTGTCGAAAAGCGCCGCCTTTTGATGTCATAGCGACACGAATAGTTTTATCACTGGAGCGTTTATTGATTGCAACTGATGATAGTTTAAAAGCGTCCAGGTTTTGCGGAATTGGTAACGCAATTCGTCTGGATTATTATTGTAGAAGAGTTCGAAGAAGCGTTCTTTACATCAAAGAAATGAAGTCTACTAAATGTTTTTTTAAAAAATTAAAAATTTAAAAAAAAATCCATTTGGATTAACTGTCTCTTCAACATAAATCATATCAAGTACTGTTTAAAAAATCTTTTTTGTCAGTGTATAATACGTTACCTACTATTTATCAACTTTATTTTGAATCTTTTAAAGCATTATCGTTGGTTCACATTAAAAGATGATTTTCTTTGTGATAAAACAGGCCTAGAAGTTCGTTCTGGGGCGCCCGAAAAGGAACAGTTACTAATTGCAACCGCAAAAGAAACAATGTTTTCAATTAGCGGAAGGGTAACTGGTAACGGAAGTGATCATAAAATCCTGATGCGCACAGCTCGCCGATTTTTTCCGCTCCCCCGCCCCCATCTCCGCTTAATTTCGGGGGTGCGCCGTCCCATTCGCAAGCCGCGAAATTGAAAAATATTAAGAACCTCGTTTTAATTAAAGGAAACACTACTTCCCGACCGTTCACTCTCGACACTTTCCGAATAGACGGTTGCGGAACGCAGATGGATAAGGGGGCGGCTGAAGGAGACGGCCGTCCGAGGGCTGAAGAGGAGAGGCGGTAGATGACTATACGGACTATAGTATCCTCTGTTTTAAAGTTTTGCAATTCGTCGAGGTTAACGGCTGGGAGAAATCATTTGTAAAACGACATCCATAGACAGCGGCACCCGGCTATACGGGGCTCCCGCTCGGACGGACGAGAGAGCATTTTCCGCTCGAGAACGTTAATTGAAATCAGAACTTCGTGGAAGGTAATATCTTGAGAGAGAAGAGGCCGGAACGAGAAAGACGACCGGGGGGCAGAGCGAGAGGGTATGCGGCAATAACGCGTCCAGATACCTATGATGGAACTAATTTTTCGCGCAATCAAATGCAGCAGCGGTAAGAGTTAGGTCTTTGCTAATTCTCCGTTTAATATCAATTTCCTCTCTTTACTTCCTTTATTCAGGAAGTTTCACCATTTCCAGCTTTAAGATGACTTTTTGCTAATACAGTATTATAAATCTATTCCACTTTTCAGTATAATCATTTCGGATGTTTCGCGCGTATGATAAATTCCTTAGTGTATGAATCAATAATACTCGTAGAATCCTTATTGGAGAAGATGAAATTTTGAGAAAAAGAAAAGTTGGAAACAATTTACAAACAATACTTAAATTTCTTTCTTTTTCTCGCGTAATAATCATGTAGCACTAATTTCGCGTATCTTAGCACTTTATAATTAAACAAGTATATAATTCCACTGCGATCCAAGTAAATTGGAATACAAAAATCAAGCAAACAGACTCCGAGATACGTCGTCTAACCGCAAAAACTATTTCCTCTGCATACACAACACACCGAGCTATCTATCGCGTCGGGGTCGAAGGGCGGCTTCCAGCCGACCACCGTCGCATAGATCTACCACCAGATTTGGAGTGCGGCCAATGGATGACGGTGGAGATCATCTCGGGTGCTGTTACTTTAATGGCATACAGTGGAATAATGCGGGCACCGCTCTTAGAACCGTGACACTTTACGTTTTCGTCATTTATTTATTCCGAGACCTTTTTCCTTTCTCCTCGGCTTCCTGGCGGCTTTTTTTTCCTAACGGTGCGGTCTCCGAAAACGAAGAAACGATTGTTTTTGCGGCTCCCACGAGTGAGATAGGCGACCTAGTTTTAAAGGCGCGATAGAGTCGATTCCAATTTCCCACATGTTCTCATGTTCTCCAGAAAAAGCAAATATGCGCGCAATCGCTTCCCGACCAATTCATCTCATCGTCAAAGCCATCGATCTCGTCTCGCAAGCGTTACGTATCGTGTTCCGCAAGGGTTAATTTTCGGACCATTACTATTTATAATATATGTTAATAACCTCCTATCAGCTGTTGATGGGGCCATTATCTGCCTTTATGCGGATGACGCCTCGCTCCTGATTTGGCAGAGAATAAAGAGGAACTCGATGAATGATCTTGGAAAGCTGTTACTGATGCTAAGGACTAGCTTGTTGCATGCGAATTAATGGTTAACGAAAACAAAACTCAAGAAATTATACTTACAACACACGCAGATGAACCTTCACGGGTAAAATTTCTGAAGAGGTGGCACCAATATATACATAACTTATGCAATAATATGACATGAAGCTGCCAAGATAACCTACTCTTCTTATGTCCACTCTCTCCTGTTCTAAGGTATCATTTTTTGGGGAACCTCCATTGAACACATAGATATTTTAACTACAAAAGCGTGCAATTAGACTCCTATGCAATTTGATGTACGATCAAAGCAGCCAAACTTGTTTTAAAAATGAAAATATACTTACCTTGCTTACCTCAGCGCATATCTCATCCACGGTTGTTTAGATACATAACAACAAGAAGTAGTTTCCCCTAAACAGTGGACAACATACTCATCAAACTCGTAATAGGAATGGCTTAATGATATCTCTTCATAGATTGACAACAATATAGAGATTATTGGGGAGCAAAACTTTATAATTGTTTACGCTATCATATTTAAATATCAGCCGCCTGCACACTTTACGAAAGAAATTAAAGAGATGTTGATCGAGAAGGAATGCTATAAAATTGAAGAGTTCGTGAACGACCAAAGAGCTGGATGTCATCTTAATAATTTATGTTTGTTAATTGTCAATAATGTTATTTATTCATTTTTTTTTTTTTCTATTTTGATTACTGTATGTATATCTATTTATACTGCATGCCAAACTTTTTGTGATGACAATATTCTGTTATCTCGAACCCTTTCCCTTGTACACGCCCTGCTACAGGATCTCGCCTACTAAGGCCGCTTAAATTAGCCAATTCCTCGTGTTCATCTCGCAATAAAATATGCATTTAATTTTCTAAGAGACTCTCGTTTGTAACGATATAAAGGAGGAGAGATACCCTCCTTTGTATGCACGACCAACACAACTCAGCTGGTTCTCTTTCAATACACCGCGCCTACCGTTTGATGCCGGAGCAATCCCTCCGTTGTACCCCTTTCTACCAACCCGAAAGGACTTCCCAAGGAGTATACAAGAAGAAGCAGACGCGCAGACTATATACAACACTACACGGCTCATCGCTATACGAAACGTTGCCGGAGAGAACTTGTTTATACACTCCGTTCGTTTCTCACAAAAGAACGGCGAGGGATATTGTTTTAAAAGAAAGTTGGGTAGAAGAAGCTGCCGGTGCCCGGTGCGCGCCAGTTCCTCCTCCGCCCTCTTCCGCTGCGTTCCCATGAAAGAGACGCCGGTGTTTTACTAAATATCACGGGGTATCGGACGCGAGGGGAAAGGGCGGGAAAACTTGGCCGCCTGGATGCTCCACTCCGCTCTGCCTGTCTGTTTTTGCTTTGCTACTGCTAAATATTATTAAATTAAGAAGAAAAGGCGTTCCGGCGAAGCGTGAAAGGATAGAGGCGAGGAACTTTGCCGCCGAAGAAGAACTGCCAAATTCGGATTAGCAGACGCGGAAAGGTGCTGGTACACTCTCCGGGAGGAACGCTGTAAAGGAAAACGAATTTTAAGTGTAAAGTTTGAAATTAAAATGAGGATATAATGCTTTATTTGTTATATATTCTTAGATATATTCATAAATTAAATAAAAGAATCTCCACTCCTTATTGAATATTGAATTATTTCAATAATATTATTAATATTTTTATTAAACACTATTAAGGCGAATCTGGACGTCCAAGTGTGCGACAGAGATACATATATCGGAAAAGTCGCGCTTTTTGGGAAAACGGTACGACCGATTTTGAAATTTTAAACTGTATTTGTCTTAAAATAATATTTGAAATTGCGCCAACGTTTTGTTTTAATTTTTTTATTTTCTATGTATTTAAATTTTTAAATGTTGTAAGTTTGTTATTAAAAACAATTTCTAAAATCGGCTCAACCGCGCATTTGAAGACCAACGTCTTAATGACAAAACTTTTTTAATTTTTGAATTTGGACTAATAATAACGCCCGAAACAGAAATATTCATTTTTCTTTTTTCCATCAAATGCCGACAGGCCGCCGGCTTTTATCGTAACCTAACGCACAGACCGATGTTTGTTTTGAGGACGTATCTACGTACAGATAGTCTGCTATGGCATCACGTAAGGCATAAATATAAGCATATTCAATTCTGCTTTCAGTACTGTCTTTTTCTGTATTTTACACATCCCAACCTACTCTCTACCTATGTTTTAAATAAGTGGGAAATTCTTTAAAATGTGTAAATGTTAATATTGTATCAGAATCATTTATATTGACCGCCCTAGAATTATTTTTGGATTTTGGCGCACTGAAATACGCAATGACAAAGTAATAAAATGTCTAGGTAAGTAGATATGGAATTTACATTTTGTACAATAGAATATTAAATCTTAGAAGCCTTTTTTCTTTTCGCGCTGATACGAAGATGCTTTCGCTTTTTGACGAGTATCTTTTATCCATTTTTAGATAATGCGGTTTGCTACTTGTAAGAAAGTAAATATTCTTCATACAATAACTGCAGTGCTAAGTCAGTTCCAGAGAAAAAAATTTAGAGGTACTTGACTACAGGTGTGCGATGTCTGTGTGTGTGTTGAGTGAGGTTTGTATGTTTGTGACAGTGTATGGCATCCTGACTTATTTATCACAAGTTACCCTATAGGAAGTTATATTGTAAAATCATAGATACAGGTATAAAATAACACTCAATGAAACGTAGCGAATACTCTAGACAATCTTAGCAATTGATTTTGGGCACATGTAATATAGAAGGCAAACAATTCATACCATTCAAAAAGACAAGAGGTTTCTTTTTTCGATCTGACTATCGCTTGAGATTTATTCCTGAAATCACGTGTTCTACAAATGCTCTTCACAGTTGTGCATACCTCGAGATAATTCAGTTTGCGGAAAACAGCAGTTACTCAATTTACAAAATATTGTAATAATGTATTTCTGAATTAATAGTATTCTTTGTAACCTAGCAAATCAAATAAAATTACTGATAGTATGTTATTAATTTGCATTTTAATTTTGATTTTTCTAAAAGAACCATATGAAATTGTGTTACCCTATACATTCAAGTTCATATGACAGACTAACTAATGTTTTGAAAAGATCTGATTACTCGAACCAGTATCATTTCTGTACCGCACTCAATTTGACGAATGTGCTACCGTCCTAGTTATGGTTGTCCCGGCGGACGAGATCAAAGAGAAAACGCATTTTCCTCTTTCGGACGCTATTTGCTATCAGAAAGAAATGAAAAAAGTGTTTTAGTATTAGTAAGGACCGCTGAACCGTCACCCTTGACCAGTTTTTTATTTTTCCTTTTTGGAAGCCAGAAGCATAGAACCAAACAAAAAATAAAAAAAAAAGAAAATTTAAAAAAATAAAACGGCGCAATTTTAAATACTGTTTTCAAAACAATCTCTTTATCAAATTTAAAATATTTTGATTGGTATGTCTAAAAACAGCGGAAAAAGATCCGCGCCATCTACTGGGAAGAGAATCTCATTAAAAGGCCGTCCAGATTCGCCTTAAAACGACCCTAACTTGACAGTTCTGAAAAAATATATGACAGATTAAGCCTACTATCTATCAGTTCACTCACAGGTGCGTCTTTATTATTTTTAGATATTTAGTTAAAATTAGACTGACAATATTGATTAGCTCCTGGAAACAGCTAAGGGTAGTTTTTCCTTGTAGCAACTTATCACCACTTGTTTGTATATCATGCACATATGACTGTGGCAACATAAATATGTTTGTATACATCGAAAACCGCAGACGATGTTATGAGCCAAAAATTATAATTGGAAAATATAAATTTAAGAAATGCAGCCCATTACTCGACCAACGTATTTGATAAATACATAAACAACAGTAAGATTAGATGAGATTAGATCTTTAAACTAACGTAAATTAAGTTGCATTAAGAATGACGAATCATTAGGTGTCAACTTCACACACAAACGATTTCTGTTAAATATTTGTCGTATCTCAACTCGTTCGTACTCCAAACGTTGCTTAGCTTAGGGTTGGTATATACTATACGTCATACGCACTGTCGGAAGGCGAGCGACGGGTAGCCACGTGTGAAACGAACCCTGAACCTTCGGAACAAAAACACCGTAAAGGTTTATTGCTCACTTAAGGATCGGAGGGTGCTCGCGATGCGGGGCCCCGAGACTAAGCCACTGCCTCGCCCCGTGCGCCCTCGCGGTTGACGACTAGAAATCTCGGACCTTTCCTGCCTCATATATATGTTTTTTTTTTCGCCCGTCGGCGGCGATAAACAGTCATACAAGTCCGAGGTTTTGGAGGGAACGGAGTCTACGCGCACCGTGACGGCCCTATAACTTGTCATCTATGTTATTTAAGGGCGGAGATATCGGCGCGTTTTTTTTTATATTTTTATAGGCGAAGCGACAAAGGAATCTCGGGAATGAATTGAGAGAGGTAGAAACATGTCGACGCATGCGTATTAAATACGGACTTTGATCACATACCGTGCTGGCAACGTTTTCGTTTGGATGTTGAGAAAGCTTAGTGTGCATTTAATAAAATGTAGCTCGAACCCACGACAAAAGTTCGCCAATACGATATATTCTGTATGTTAGAAATGAGTATAAATATTTTGAAACTCGGTATACTTTAGTGTTAGGTTTGTATAATCTTTATTTATTAAGATTAAGTATGTCATCATGTTTAGGAAACAGGTTTATTACTAAGACCTATAAAGCAATCTTCTAACTTGTAAAGATCATATTTATTTTGTCTCACGACTTCCAATGACCTTCAAAAATGGTGAATAATACTAGGATAAACACTTCCGCTAATGCTAGGATATGCATGGATTTGATGCATAGCAGTAATAATTATATCCACTGATATCTCAAACATCTCTCAAGATTTACGTTTTGTTGTTACTAAAATCTATAAACAAACCTCCAAACTTATAAAAACCACATATATTTTTTCTCACACAATTGCCAAGGTGTTTTAAAAATGTCAGCCAGTATTAGCACAACAATATGCGCTAATTTTGGGAAGTGCATCTGCAATAGCACTGATAATTACATCTATCGACATCCTTAACATCTGTCAAGATTTACGTATTGTTGTTATTGCGACGTATAGATAAATCTTCATGCTTATAAAAGCCGCGCATATTTTTTCTCCCACAACTCCTAAGATCGTTTAGAAAATGTCAGATAGTATTAACACAATAATATGGGCTAATATTAAGAAGTGCATCTGTTTGGCAATATAACAGTGATAATTACATCTGTCGACATCCTTAACATCTGTCAAGATTTACGTATTGTTGTTACTGAGATTCATAGACAAACCTTCAAACTTATAAAAGCATATATTTTTTCTCCCACGACTCGCAGTGTTTTTCAAAAATATTGCGAAATTAATGAAAATAATTGATATAAAAGCGTTTCAATTTATACATATATGTTTATTATTGTATCTGTTACCATCGCTCTTAAAATTGAATTTCAGGTTTTCATCAATCAAAATTATATTTACAGTCAGTATTTTGAAAAAAAAAAAAGTAATTCTATAGCCCCTTCACGAAAACGAATTTCAACATTTAAAAGAAATTCTATGCGCTTCATAACGGGGAAAGAATTTTTAAAATCGGTCCACTAGTTCTGAATCTACTTGCGATAAACAAACTGACCGTCAGGTGCGTATGACAGATAAGCAGGCACCTTCTCCATCTAAAATCTATCCGCGAATTTCAGAATTCACGTCAGCGCATATAACGTGCAACAAACCCAATAGAAAAATTACATAGCGACGCGCATGATAGACAAGGTCGTAGCCCATTTTATCCCCACTCTATCGCCCGCACTTCGTCTGTCTCATTGCCGCTGAGATAGGAAAACGTAGTCCTGTTCACGAAAACGATTTTCACCCCAACTTGATCCGCATTCCATTGACCGATGCACAGTGCATCGATCTACTAAATCCTCTATAACTTTTTTGGTTATTCATCTATATTCGTAAAATTTGGTGTATATGTTAAGAAAGGTATGCTGCGTAAGGCTGCGTGATCAAATTTTGAAAGTATGATTTAGATTTAGATTTATTGGGTGATAAACATAAACAAACATAAATTTATGTATTTTGTGTATACATATCACACGAAACTCATCGCATTTTTATTGGTTTAAGGAATCTTATAAAGGAGAATAAAAATGCATTTCATGCCTTATTCAATGTGATAGTTTAAACAGAAACGGTATTACTATATGGGAAAGTATACAAAAGGTACATAGATTTAAATGAAGAAAAGGTTACGTATTATACAAGCAAATAAGATACATTAAAACATTAAATTATTCTGGTGAACTTCTAAAATGAACAATCTTTAAATTTATAAAATTTCTGGAAGAACTTTTCCGACTTATTACAAAAATAATCCTGTGAAGTATGTTCTAAATTTGAATAAAAAAAAAAAACAGGGTTACATGAGATAACGAATATGTAAGTGTGATTATTTGAAAGCGAAATTTGTGATTTGCTTTCCTAAGCTATGGTACACAAAAAAAAAAAAAAAATTTGAGACATAAATACTTACCCTTCCAACAAATTGTGCTACTCATAACACATTTGAGAATAACAACAAGTAGTATCAGATTTAACAAATATTAGGAAGAGTTATACACCGATTCACAAATATTGGGTTTCCAAGAAAGATTGAAAGAGGTATTGTTGACATATGTTTGATTTTATTTCTTCTTTGTGTTTCTATGACATTCTAAGATTCCTCCGTCCAGTATATGAAGAAAATTAGAAAATTTCGTGATTCCAATGAGAACCCACCGTTTTCCCGTAGTTAAAATCGAACCACTCTTGCTCTACCTTTCCTGGGGAAAATCCCAGGTAGCCGTCGGATTGGACGAAACGCCGTGCCGCCCACCTGAAGCAGGTGAACTTGGCAGGTGCACGACCGACGATTGGCCGCCGGAGGATTCCTAACATTGTAGTTTCTTTCATGCGCCGTGCGACTCTCTCACCTGGCCGACGCAGGTGCGCATTGGATCCGTGCCTCGACTCCACCCGCTATCGACCGGTTAGGGCAGGTGAGATTTCTTCCTATTGGTCGACGGCGTCGTTCACGTGATCTCCTTTTTAATTGAATCGAGGGAAGCGAGCTGGGAAAACGTTGCCCGGCCAACACTGATACCCGTTCTGATGCGTATATGCTGGAATTAATGATTTGAGGGCGTATCGTAAAAAGGAAAATCCTTGCGAATCATGTAGTTAAGAAATTTAGGTGTAGTCTATTCATATAGATATAACGTTTTGACTTATTCACTAGCACTCGAACTTCAGTAATGTTTACCCAATCCTTCTAGCACTGGTGGTTCACAGAGACGTATCCACAAAGATTCTTATCTATACTAAAAAAAACATTTATGTTCGATTTCGAAATATATTGCTACATATTTTACATTTAATTTAACTTGAATACTATGATTAATACATTCCTAATTGTAATTGTACCTTATCGGCTAAAAGGTATAAGACGAGTTGTACAATATTGTAGTAATAGTATTTCATTTTCCAACAAGTGATAGATCCAATAGGAAAACATACATATCAAGTAAAAATAAGAATGAATAGTACTAAAAAATTACTTTAAAATTTAAAATTAACTAAATATAAATCACATAAAGAAAACTAGCTAAATGTTCTTCGATTGTCCCTTGTCATTCTTTGTTTTTCTTTTAAATACACCATTCTGAACGATTTTTTGCAGCGCCGTAAAACACTCCTGTTAATTTCGATGTTCTAACAATTGTATCTGTTTTAATCCCATAATTTTTACTCTGCAAATTAATGTGTACATTCAGGATTATCTACTGTTTCGGTGCTCCAACGATTTCTTGCACTATCAACAGCGTCTTCCATCATACCTGAAATATTACTACCCACCAATATATCATTTCTTGAATGTTCATCGGTACTCCATGCACGATCTTCACATGTCTTTGTTTCACAAATTTAAATATCTATACTTTGCGACTTTTGTCTTTTAACTAAATTTTCTTATTTATTACCTTCTTACATATGTTAATTTGTACAAATTAGTTAATTGAGCCAGAGTTCTTAATATTTAAAATACGATTATACAATATTCTTTAATACAATTATAAGTATTGTTATATGATCAGTGCTAATTAAAAAAATTCTGTCGTGAATTATAATATTTTGTTCACATAACTTTTCGTATATGATATCTCAATTGACAAGTCAACACAATTTTTTAAAACAAAAATGCAGTTAACAAAAATCGCGGTTAGGAAGATAAGAATATATATCAAATTATCAAAATTAATCCTTACATGTAGGCCACTTATTTCCCCATTTCCTAAAGATTGCCGAAAAATCATGGACTCATCACACTCTGCCACAGCAGCATATATGATCTGTTGAAATTTAATTGTTTACTTTAGAATAACGAGATTTATATTGTAAACGATGGATTTATATTAGATGAAAAATAGTCGCAGCAGGCACTGTTGAAAATATTACGGTGTTGGCGTTAATTTTGCGCTAGTCAAATATTTTAGTGTTGATTTTTACAAACTTTGCCAGACGAGTTGACTACATGTGTTTAGTAGAACAGAAATTACTAGAATTTGGTGTGAATTCTTTGTTCAGAAACCCCACCTAATCTAATACAGTATTGCATTATACGCACCACCTGCATTGCACGTGTATCTGTTTTCGAGTTTGTTTCTGCGTATTAACATATCCAAACAAACCACCAAATGTGACTGACCTGCAAAGTGTAACCTTGTGTTATTAAACGTTAATTCCAGTGGGCATAAAAATTTTAACATCTTAAAGATGTATTGGGAACAACTATTATGTAATTAGTTCAGATTTGAATCAAATAGCATAAACATTCACTTAATTTTATAATGGTTCTCAAAAATCATTTTAAAATTAGTACGTTTAGTTGAAACCAAAACTTTTGAATGAGTGGTTCTGTATATTTATAATTGAGAAAACGTCTTAAAGAGAGAATATTATAGCACTAAGAAATAGGAGTTGCATATTAAAAAGACGTTGTGTTTAGAAACCGGTGTTAAATCATCCAATAGATCGCATTCATTTAGTTAAACCTGCTAGTAAATTTGTCTAGTCTAGATCAAATAAAATGTGACTAGAAGTATATCATAATTCCACGTGTTAGTTAGACAAAATAACCCCTTAGCAATAGACAATACTTGACTATCTTTGTTCGTCAAATTTAAACTTCTATAGTTCTCGACAAAGTAACACGAAAAGAGTGTGGACCTCTCCTGGCTATTAAATTAGTCAAGAAAGTGTTAAAATTTTCAACAGTGGGTAGTGGATAATCTCCAGTAAACATAATTATTAGTGAAATTTTTGTATTTATGTACAGACTATAATGGATATTGCATTTAAAATCAAACAAAAACCTTATATAGGAGCTCTTCCAATTCTGCTTACATAATGACGTTAAGCAGTACGTGATCATGCTGCCTCTAACAATTAGTAGTTACTGCTGATAACATTTGACAGGCACGTATGCACCTACTAGGGTCGACGTAAGAACCACCACCGCCATTGCACATGTGGCATTTTGCGAGGGTGAGTCACGTCGCGCACTCCTCCACCAGAAAACCATGAAAGGGGGACCGACCGCCTCGCCATCGTCGAAAGAAGCCGTGGATCACGACATTGTCCGCATGATTCATCCAGGATGTACGCGCGCACAACGTACCGTGAACGCACCTATTTGTAACGGCTCCGAAGATGGATGGCGGACGTCCCACGGTCTGTTGGGGACGGCAACTCGACGGGGGTCATCAGCTGAAATAATAAAAGGCTATATATTTCACTGGCGAAAAAGTACTACCTAGAGAAGAAGATTGTTTTCCTGTGTTAATTAGGCGCGGTAAAGTGCTTACGGGCGCTCGTTCCGATACACTTATCTTCTCTGGCTGTATCGTAAATAAGTCGTAAATTTACGTGTCGGAAAAAAAATTGACGCGACATTAATTGGTTATCGCAACAAGGACGGGAACATCGGAAAAGGAGTGTTTTTTTCTGAGAATTACTCGCAGAGTAACGCTATAAGCCAGACAGCTGTTCGAGTTAATAATGTTAAGAAATACGACCAGTTTGTTGTAGTTATATTAAATAATATACAAAACTATAAATTAAAACTTTGTACTTATCTGTTAATTAATGTAGTACTACCTATTGTTTCCTTATTTCCTCATTTATTCTATACGCTTACTCCCTACTCAGTTTTCTATATATGGTCGTGACGGCAACATGTGTTCCGCGCGAAATACAGAAGCAAGGTGGATTTTGCGATTAATTTCCAATTTACCAGACATCTGTGACGCGTCGACGCCATATTAGCGCCATAAAAACGTTCGACAGCCAGCCACACGTAGACAAATACACACACACACAGAAACCGAAAGAGAGAGAGGGAATACTAATGACAGAACGATTACTACCGGCCTGGCTGAAGGTGACTTCCAGCTGATACAGGTTTAATACATAGCCAGGGAATCATTTAAAAATACAGTTGTATTTGGCGATTTGTGATACCGAGCATAAAATACCAAACAGCAAACAAATCTATCATATACATGGCTTGTTCACACAGATAAAAAGTATTGTTTGTAATTCTTTAAGTTTTATGAAACAAGCCATTAAAATGATTTTTATTTTAAACTTCCATACTTTCCAATTATTATCATTTAATTTATTCATTGTTACTGCACTTTGTGATGTCTCCAAGCTGTTTATTCACTTTTACCTGGGGCCATAAGCCATAACCTGTTGCGAAGGATTCTATTCAATAGTACAGTAACAAATTTAATGTATTGTAAGTTTTTTTTTTTTTAACTGACTTTAAGTGCTTCCTACAACAAACTCTACTTATGACAGGTTTAAAGACAGTTTAATGTCTATGTACTATTTATATGCTAAAAGTTCCAATAAGTAAACTAAACATCTTGAAGTTGTGTATAGATATTTTTTGATGAGAAAAGAAGAAACATTTCTTTTCCGCTATTTATTAAACACAGTTCTTTGAAATAATTGCAAAGATGTATAATATTTCTTTCGTTTAAAGAATTTTTTTTATGAAGGCTTTTGATGTACTATAGTCGACTTTATTATTGTTTATAGTAGAGCTACAATTCCGATTAAATTAGCAAATATTCAGTGTTTTTTCAACTAATTAAAATGCAATTAAACAAACAATTGAATTTTTGGAATTGAAAATTTTTGAGTTAAGTACCTATCAGAGTTGGGTAAGATAGGAGAAGTGAATAAATTTCTACAGCGACTAGATACACTCGTGTTTATTCGCGCCTTAAGTGGGGAGCAGTGTTAACTAGTGACTTATTGAGAGCCGACAAAGTAGAAGTATGTATAATCGCTGTAGAAATTTATTCACTTCCCCTAGCTTGCCCAACACTGGTACCTAATTAGAAATTTAATATATTATTTTTAATCGGAACACCCTGAAAATTTTTCTTTATTTTGAAAAACAATTGAAATTTATAGTTACATACAATGTGTCAAAATAAATTTTAGGGATATAAAACATGTTAAAGCTATTCTCCCAAAAAGATTTCGTAATTTTTGAAATAAAAGTCGTAATGCACTATACAGTCTGTTTCATTTTAACTGTCACACCAGGCATCTCTGCTGTGGTTAGAGATACGACAAAATATTAAATAAACTCATAGAGAAAAAAATCCAATGAGGATAGATCATAGCGGCCAATTAATTGGATCGCAGGTATCATTGGTAACTCACCTTTTTTTACAAATGTAATTCAATATTTCTATATTATATTTTATCCAATATATCGTTTTCCAGCAAGTAATTTTACACAAAAATGGGGTAAAACAATTCTACAATTTTAGTCTTGAAAATTCATACGGTACAGCTAAATCGAAGGGATTTAGATTATCTCATAGTTATATAGATATATTACAAAGTAAAATGAGGACACATAAAATAGATCGGATATTTTATTATGATTATCAGAGATTTTATTGATTGTTTCGAGAAATAGTCCTTGTGCTATCTTTGTATAGGATAGCGAGATTTACAAACTAACCAGTTACCTCAGCAACATATTAACATGGTACGCAAGCAGGCCTGTGAATGCAATTATTTACCTGTAATTCTTTTATTAATTATTTTTTATTATTTTTTTTGCAATAATACTTTCATATCATAAATTACATTGTTTTTCAAAATACTAAAAAATCTATACGGTTAAACTTAAAATTAAAAAAAGTGTATGAATTAGATTAATTAACCTAATTAGAATTAGGTATATCTCAAAATATCTCATTCAATTGGTGCTTTCTTAAATGTATGTATAATCAGCACTAACTAAAATCACTGAATCTTTCCTAATAATTTAACAGAATTTGTAACTTTTGTTTGGTAACAAACAAAGCGATATTCCATCCACCAATGCACACAACAGATCGTTTTTTCCCCTCGTCCATAGCATAGGTATACATTAGCCTGTAAACAAAAAGCGGAGACACCATCGTAAAAAAAAAAATCTAAGAAAGAAAAAACGAGCCGACTATTTGGCAACATCCTGTCGGAGAGTCGTTCACGTGCTCCGGTCGACCGCCCAGTGGTCGGTGAGGCCGGTTGTCGAGAAACCTCGAATATGGGTCTCGTAGATAATGATTCGGATGGGTGGGCGTCCTTCCCTGTGTGTATGTACGTTACGATAAACTGTTGTCGCTTTTTCTCATCTCTGTTTGTGCGTTTGTATTTGTTGATGGCGTATACGTGGGGTTCCTTATTCCGATGGCGTACTCGTTGTACAATGATATAAAAAAATATTCTGACGGAAACGTGAAAATTATGTTCCTCT
Source organism: Protaetia brevitarsis (assembly GCA_004143645.1). Lineage (NCBI taxonomy): Eukaryota > Metazoa > Arthropoda > Insecta > Coleoptera > Scarabaeidae > Protaetia > Protaetia brevitarsis. The sequence continues at coordinate 30,396 of RXPK01004757.1, forward strand.
GCAAACATTAATTGAAGATGGGTGAATGGATATTTATGGATGATTGTTGTCAGCGAGGCATGATAGAATTTCAAGTAATAAATATTTTTCTCCCCAATTTATTATACATACAAAGATATCAGAAGATCATAGCAATAGGAAATATCCTTAAATGCACAAATTATTACATTTCAATCCAAAAAATATGCATATATAGCACTGATCCGTAAATTTCATCTAATAATAATTAAAAAATCTTTGTTAGAAAGGTGCAATAATTATCTTTAACATGCATATTAGAGATAATTAGAATTTTAAGAGCCACTGTGCTTTTTGGTTCTTTGGTCGTCTATCGTAACATATTGTTTCAGTTTTAGTATCTTTTCCGCGTTTCTATTAATTTATATTTTATTTATTTATACTGAATAGAAATGACATCAAATGGTATATGGATAGCTTCAAACTGGAGGCAACTGGAATAGGAAACGTATAATGCCTAAAATCAATCATTTCGATAGCTTGAGGAAATCTTGATGTAAGATGTTACTTTTAATTATGGTTTATGGATAGCCATATAATATATGTTTAAACAATTAAAAAAAGAAGGAATTCACAAGCCGGTAGTCTGAATAAAATATTGGTAATTGTGGATTAGGCCCCTTATCTTTTGTCTTGTTTTACCTGTTTTTTTCTTCTGTCGTCTGAGGATCGTCACTGGCCTCTAAAGACCCAAATTATTTTTGTTTCTGTTTCTAGTAAAATTTAATGGTTGTTAATTTTCGGATCATACAGAAAATGTATGCACATATACAGGGTGTATCAGATATAGAGGTAAATATAATAATATGTAGCAGATGGAATCATATACGATCAAAAAGTCTTAATGCACAGGGGGTCTATCTGTAAGCATTAACGAGAAAAAAAATATTTTGTAAATGCCGTGGGCTAGAGCCGCACCTGTGGCCAACCTAAATGCTGTTCCGAGTATACCCCCACATACCACTATCATTCAGATGTTACCCCTGTTAGTTTTGTGTGGATCGCCGCTTGGAGTGCAAGCCCCTTCAAACATTTTATTGAAATTCTTCCCGTCTCGAAAAAACGATTCTTTTCAGGACCATCATGATTTCATATAAAGAAAATCGAAGCTTGATGCTTCGGCAAAAGCGCGGGAATGTATAGATTCATTTTCACGCGACATCATAGTAAAAAGGCGTGTTTGCAAATTTTCTGTATCTACATTTATTTCTGTGTAATTCGATTAAATTCATTCTGCGTTATATGATTAAATAAATCCAAAAGAAATAACTCAGATTCATGTGGTACCGTTTATTAACAACTAACTCTCGATTCGACAAAGCAAAAGAAAAATATTTACGTTTTTTGTAACTACTGAAGTCGCATATCCGGTGAAACTCGAACGTCTTATCAGGATATTAAAAATAATACTTTGTAGACTTACGTAGGATGCTCTTAACAAAAAAGGAATGTTTATTTTATAAAAAGAAGAAATTTAAATTGCCTCAGTTTTGCTATTTTTACAAGGGCCTTTATTTATTCAGAATGACGTTAAATGAACTTACGGCATACCATTAAGAATAATACTAAATGAGTGCAATGTATTTATACATAATACCACGTTTAGCGGGTGCTTAACATGACGTTTCCTTGCATCAGGCCCGGACTAAAGAATTTTTGGCTCTAAATTTACTTTTTTTTATTTTTAAATGATGAAATCCGGTTTCGGCGGGTTTGTGCGTTATATGTCATGTAGTTAACACCCAAGCAAAATTTACTTTTTTATTTGATACACCCTGTATGAGGTATGCTTATTAGTATATCGGGTAAAATATTTAAATAGTTAGATACTTAGCAGTAAGAAAACAAGTATAACTTAGGAATCGTAAAAATTGATTTCTTTCATTTGTATTTGATGAAATATGTTTTTTTGCCCTTAATAACCGAAATCACCCAAATATAATTAATAAACATCAAATATGCACTCTTACTGACTGCGCCATACGTAAATATATAAGAATATAAGAAATAGTTTCACATTATTACGTTAAAGATTATTATTTTATTATAAAAACAAGAATACATCCGAATGATGTATAATATTATTGTGTGTGGCTAAAGTAAATCAAAAGTATGAACAAATTTCTGGTTTATCTTGTTATTTTGATCTCTAATGCAATTATTTGTGATTATATACTATATTATTATGAATTAGATAAGTATGTATATTAAAACTTTTCATCCTCTCTGTACAATGCCTCAGCTACGTCCAGCACAATCATCCGAGTCGGTAAATCGGAATACGCTCATTAATGTACGCCTACGCCGGTCCGTAAGTGGATGTGCAGGCAGGCGAGTACGTCGGTGCATACTGAAAGAGAGGAAACTGACTCTGATAGCGGCAACGGCCGCCCAGGAAACTTAATACTATATACACACATGTATGAATAGGGTCCGGGTCACAGAGATTCGCGTGGGCGGCCGACGGGGCGATCACCGGCCGAGATTACATCTCGTTTCGAGCGCGGGGGCGGCCGTTCTCCGTTGACGAATTATGACGGTGCAATATGCAGTTGTTCGCCGGGATATATTTTCTGCGTTCGCAATAATTGAATGCGGACGTCGCGTCGCATCTCCGCCCAATATGATCGGTATTGACTCAGGTCACGGATGGCGATTTTGCAACGCGTCCAACTGTCGAATGCATCGAATTAACTTCGCGTCAATTTTTGTATGACCCGACATTAAAATAGTGCGATTGAGTTTTGACAGGTAATTCGAAAAATTCCCGGGAACTTGAACAAGAAGGAATTTCTTCATCCCGTCGTCATCATTCATCGTTACCTTTGTTTACTAAACACACACTATATATATGTATAGCCATTAATCTGGAAACGAGCATATATATTAGCAATCGCCGTGTACACAACCAATAACAGACGCTCTTTTACTCGGTTCGAGACATTGTCCGCCTGTACCTCGTGCTGCTCGCGTTCTCGACAAAGGAACCATTCATACGGCTCTCCGGAGAAGTGTTTTACGTTTACGGAGTTTAAGGAAAGGGAGAGCGCACGGATGCCCGAATGAATAACGGCCATTATTGTAGGGATATTTCACGGCGAGGTCATAAAAGTGTATTTAGTCTGTTGCTACAAGAAAATGTCGAGCACGATATACGCGTTAGAATACATACGTATGTATAAGGGGAAAACGATAATTTACGACTTCCACCGAAATCACTAGAGGACTAGTAGGAAAGAGACGTCTACCTGAACGAAATGAACCAACACTTTGTGTGCAGGTTTTACCAATAATAATGATAATAATTTATTGTCATATGTTGGAACACAATATCGACATTGTCCAACCGATTGATGATGTCTCTATTATAGCAAGACAGTGATAGACATCCAGAAAATACTGAAAGTAAAGTAGATTTAGATGGGACCTATGGGATTTTGTGCCAGAACCACCCTAGTATATCTACTTACACATATATGAATTTAGTACATGAACTATGTGTTAATGAAGCATCAGATTTATAAAAATTTTATCGACAGACAGATGAATACAAACATACATTCAAATTTAAGCGCAAGTTGCACATAGGTCCATTACTATTTATCGTTTACTTTAATGATATTTATAATCTCAAGCCCACCTCTCTTATAAGTAACTTTTCAACTGTAAATTATGCGGACGATACTACTTTTTTAATCACTGGTAGTACACTAGATGAAGTTATCGATCTAGGCAGCACTTATCTAAATACAATTGAGGAGTGGTTAACTATCAACCAGCTTAAAATTAACCACGATAAATCAAACGTCATCTTCTTCAAATCTAACAAATTTCAAACTCTTCCAGAAGCTGTGAATATTAATAACTGCGAATATCCTGTCCGCACCTGTGTTAAGCTGCTGGGTCTTACAGTCGACGAAACCTTAAAATGGAAAGATCACGTCAATGTACTTTGTAAAAAACTATGTAGCTATTGCTTTGCGATTCGTCGACTTAGAGATATAGTAAGTTGGCATGTGCTTCGTATTATGTATTATGGATGCTGCTACTCAAACATAAAATATGGAATCGCTGTTTGGGGTGGTGGTAGTGACTTAAACAGAGTTTTTTTGATATAGAGAAAAAGATTTTACGTGTCTACAGTCTTGCAGAGGATTCTTCAAACAAACTAACATTTTAACTGTATATGGTATTTACATTTTTGAATTGCTAATCTTCTTATTTAAAAACAAATACTTATTCGAGGATAATGAATTACAACATGAGTATTCTAAAAGGTTTAAAAATGATTATCGCTACCCCAAGCATCGACTCACACTAAGTGAGAACAATTTAGAATATAAATTGAGGTTCTATAACAAATTGCCATCGTATATTAAAAATGTAAAAAAATTGTCAACATTTAAAAATTATGTATACAAATTATTACTAGAAATAGAGCCATACAATATAGAGGAATTTCTAACCTCAAATATAAATTTATAAATTTTTGTTCTTGACCTGACGTTTGCATTGTTCCATTTGTATTGAAACACTGCAATAAAACTATTCTATTCTATTCTATTAAATGAGAATTGCACACATGGTGGAATTGTAGTTCAAACTGTCGAGTCGTATATCTTGTAGTACGATAAAACGTATCGTCTTGTGGGCCGTTTTACATTCAGGGATGGACTTGTCGTCACATGGTACGTAGCGACAACTACTAGCATCTACAGCAGCACAAAACAGTATGTTACTCTCACACCATAAGCTCATGTCAGAAATCATTTTTGTTGCTGAAGTAGCAACGTCAACAACATTGGAATCTACAATACAGCAATTAGTATCATCGGCATACTGACTAAAGGGAGATTTGCCCAAAAACAAATATATATCATTTACATATAGGATATAGGATGAATAGCGTAGGTTCCAAGATGGAACCTTGAGGTATACCGTAAGTGATAACTATGACAGGAGAAAGATATTACTTATTGACGTTACTCGTACGACTGCGTGATTTAAAGAAACTAAGGGGAACACTGCGTGTTCTTCAAAGGAATGTCATAATTTAGTGTGTCAAATGCTCTTGACAGACCAAAGAAAATGCCACAGCATCCAAGCCAGGTAAATATGAGCCATAACACTTTTGATTATATAACTTTTTCGAAGTATTCTTTATTCCATTTTTTTTTATTATTTTCAATTCAATCAAGAATCTACCATCTAACTCGTATACAATACAAGCTATGCATGTTCGATGCAACTTCCGGTGAATCCTACATCCGGAAGAACGAAAAGGTATGCGATCCGCCTGACGTGTACACATAGATCTCCGAATCTTAAAAAAAAACCGATTTCCTTCCGTATTCTTATCATGGTCGAAAGCAAATAACGGCGATTTGTACATGTCCGGTCGAAAAACAAATGCCCCGAATGCGGGGAATGCGCCAAGATTGAGGGCGCGCGCCGGGGCACACAAAAAATGCGCACTATTTCTTACCCCCTCCGACTCCTGCCTCCTGTTTTCCGCCGGCAAAGGGCGTCCCGTCGAGAGCTAGATTCCACAGAAGAACACAATTTTCTGTCCCATTTCCCACGTCGCTTAAACGCGGTGTCCACCGGGGAAGTCTTCGAACACCGAAAGAGTTTCCACCACTCCGGACGGATTATAGGAAGCGTTTTAAAACTCCGCATCAGTCTTTCGGTCAACTTTAGGTGGGTCTTAATTGGATTCGATAATAATTAACCGCCTAGAATAAATCATGGAAACGATCGCTGCGTCCTCTGGCGACGACCTCTATTTCACCGGTTAGGATGATGAGAGAGGTTTCCTTTTCATTCCCTCTTTTTCAGATGGCATTTCTTTATTTCGTCTTGCAGTCTGCTATTTCTTACTTCGTCATTCTTCTAGGATCACGCGATCAAAGCGAAAGTAATCTCTTTAAAACGCTTTTTCTTTTCCGTAGGTAACGCTGAGATTCCTTCGTTTCCGCCACCCACTTTAATACCACTTTTACTGCTGCTGTACTTTGATTAAAATAAGCACCATTCTAGAAAGAGGACTATCGAAAAAAAAGAACAAAAACGAAACGTATGTTTTCTATTTATGTAAGATTGTGCCTGTACACCGCAAAAAAAAGGTGCAGAGGGAAAAGCAGACAAACCAGGAAAGAAGTAAGCGAGAGAGCTGGAAAAAGGATGGGTCGAGATTGTTGATGTTATCGGTAGCCTCCTGATTTTAGCAAACAAGGCGCCCTCCAGATTGCGATACAGAGGTTGATGTCTCTGCAGTGGCGACGTGGCTTCTATTTCCACTTTGCAGAACTATAATAAAAAAAACGTTGTCCTACGTATGCATATAAACATGTAAAAAGTTGGTACCTATACAGGGTGATTCACGGAACCCGTCCATTAAAAGTTTTTGACTTTGCAATGATATATCGATATTGAAACTTTGAGGTTAAACATACTTGGGTATGATCTCTAGAAAAATAAATTCATCTTGGTCGCACTTTCGATTACATCGAAAGTCGTGACCAACTTTGATATTTTAAATAGAAACCTATATTTTTTTGTGCATTTTTAGGTTCTATTAGGTATTTTAAAGCCAATTTTATAAACATACTTACACAGTAAGAAATTTGTAACACTAGAACTACACTACGCCGAGTTCATGGAGGTCCCTCTAAATAGTGTATTTTTTGACACTAAGAGTAGTGTTAGTAGTTAGAGGATATTTAATATGGCTTAGTGTAAATATAGAATATCACTACTAGTGCGAATGTTACTGCTTCACAGTGTTTATCTATTTTTTTAGTGTAGATCGTAAGGCCACTATTAGTGTGCACTAAACAATATCAATAGTGATTGTTAACTCTAGAAAGAGGTAATTTTCTCTATTAAATGTTTTATCAATACTACTGTAACGGAAGGAAAATCAATTAAGTGCCTTATTCACTAATAAATAAAGCAACGACAGTGTTCGTTGGGATAAAACGTAATTACTCCGACATAAAATAATTGTATACATATACAGTACTTATATAGTATAAAAATAAACTCAAATATTGAAATTAAACCAATCGACAAAACACGAAAGTAGTTTTTTAAACATGTTGAACATCTTATCATCCTTGCTATCAGGTGTTCTTCTAGTGACGATGCAGTAACTCAACACTGCGGCACTTTATTAATTAGATAATAGATAAGAATTTTGACCTATTTACTTTCTTCCTTTCTGATGGTATCCTCCTATAATACAATTCTAAATAAATGTATTGTTTATAATTTATAGACGATCACTTACCTTTTATTTTACTGCAGCACATATGTAATACATAATCTAACTAGAATAGCGTATTAGCGGCTGATGTACCTACATATGTAGGTCTTGTCCACTGAAGCACTGAACACTAAATCGTTACAACTATTCTGGCCAATCAGAACGCATCGTAACTGATCATGTGTAATTACAGCGCGCGAAATACAATATGCACTCCAAAGAATTGACTATTGTTACACTGATAGAGTATATACTTTACTCTGCCAGTGTTGAATTGCACTAGTAGTTAGTGTAATTATTTCACACTAAAATTTTTTAGTATAATTATGTACACTACTTTTTTTTAGTGTTAAATCAAAGTGTATAAATACACTACAATTTTAACTCAATATGATCAATCCTAACACTAAGAACATTAACACTGGCGCTATTTCTTACTGTGTACCTATCGGTTAACGTTTTCGAATTATTTTGGCTTTTGTGAAAAAAAAGCTCAAAAGATATAATGCTGTAAATCCAATTAACAATAAATTCACAATATATATTCCATAATTACTAGTAAACATTATCTCAGGAAACTGGTCTTTCTATGTCAGTATAAAAAGACCAGTTTGTGTTGTTACGACACACTAAAGAAATTAATGAGTTCCGTGCTAGAGTTACCGAAATACTCAATTAACTCAAATTAAAATCGAAAAAAAAAATATGTATGTGAGAGGAAGAGTTGGTTTTTCCACGTATCTCCGACACACGGTGTGTATACACGACTCTCATCGTCAGCACAACAAAGCGTCCTATTCATAAAATCTGTAATGAAGCTCTCTCTCACGTTACATATAGTCACAGAAAGGCGAAGAGCTATACGGATACCATCATCATACGTACGCCTTTACACCGCTGCTGCGCTGTGGCGGCAACATGTTAAAAATAACGTCGCGTTTATCTCAATATAAGCCATATGTGATGCGTAGCAGACAGATCCGCCTAACCATAATTATACGTGGTCATTTTAATTACAAAACAAAAAGCTCGCGCTCGCTGACCGGCCCGATGTGTCCGTGTGTGCGTGCATACGTGTATAAAAAGGGAGCTGGGCAAGCTCGATGTGGCCGGTCGGTAACCGGATGACACACCTCCCCTCCGGTCCGTTGTTAATCCTGGCCCCCGTCCTATAGCTGTGACGAGGCGTTTTTTAATCGACGGTGGAACGGCGACGCACACATCAAACGTTTTCCAGTCGCACAGCGTCGAGTATAGACGGCGAATTACCACCCCGGCTCTCCTATATGTTGTGGTTCACCGCCGTGTTATTTGCTCTGAATTTGTCTATGCTTGACGAGAATATTGTACACCTTTGTTGTAAGCACACCAACACCCATCGCTGTTTAGCAATGTAAAAATATCTAATTTGTCCGGGGGGTGCCACGAGGTTTATTTCTGACACCAATGTTGTGTGATTTTAAATAAAATAATCAATAATGGTATGTATTTATTGCCCAGCAATGAGTACCAATAACAGGACAATTATAAATAGTAGAATCTACAGTGACCGGCATAAATATTGCAACATATGGGAAATTTTTTTATTGTTAAAATATACTAAAACTTTTTTGGGGGGTATAGGTTGTACATGTCTAGAAACCCCAAAATTTATTTTGACACACGTCACGTGACCACTAGTATGGCGGTAAATTTAAAAAAGTGCCGTGAATCTACAAAAAGTGAGGTTAGATGACGTGATATCGAAAAAAGTTATTTAAAAAAGTTGCTTAAAAATCAATTTTGAGGCTGTATGCAAATTTTTCTAAACATATTTTTAAAACAATAAAAATCACGATTTTTCCAAATATTGTTTCATTGAATTACATATTTCATTTTTTTTTCGCTCTTATAAGCTCAACCGCAGTACTACTTCCAAATTTGATTGATACTCAAACAGTTTTGTCAATTTTTTTATACTTAAGATAGCAAAAACTGAAAAGTACATTATCAGTGGGATAGTTGTTGTTGCAAGGGACTGTATTTACTAGTAATAAATAAAATTTTACAAATATTTTCTCTCTAAACTACTTAGCAGACATTACTTTTATTGAAAATTATTATATTTCTTGTTTGTTTTCGGCATTAAATGGAAACTGTTAGTCAAAAACTGATACTACTACATGCACGCACCGAAGGTTTTAAAGTAGATTTTGAAATTGGAGAACAACGAATAATAAACAATAGGTAAAATAAAAATGGTAGTAAGTAATTGCTTATTTGCCAAAAAATTAAAATAGTTTACTACATTATTTTGTTGTTTCTAATTTCAATGCCTACCTTACTTATAAGAAACAGAAGGATATGTACGTCTAACAAGTAGGTATGCATTTTTAGAGTTTCATTTCTTAGTTGTTCATTACTATTAGTTATTGTTTAAATGTTTTTGCTTATTAAGTATTCCTATCATTAGCTAAAAATACTGGTTATTTATTTCTACTGATGGTTATTTATATCTACTGATACTAGATGTTTAGTGTTATGAGTTTTGGACTACCGATTTCACTTTAACACAGAAAACAAAAAGAAAATATGATAATCTTGAATAAAAGTAATGTTTGCTAAGTCTTTTAGAGAGAAAATGTTTGTAAAATTTTATTTATTACTAGTAGATACAGTCCCTTGCAACAACAATTGTCACACTGAAATCGTACTTTTCAGTTTTCGCTATGTTAATTATGCAAAAATTGAGAAAACTGTTTGAGTATCAACCAAATTTGGAAATAGTACTGCAGTTGAGCTGCTAAGAGGGGAAAAAATGGAAATATGTAATTCAATGAAACAATATTTGGAAAAATTGTGATTTTTATTTTTTTTAAATATGTTTACAAAAATTTGCATGGGGCTCCAGAATTGAATTCTAAGCAACTTTTTCAAATAACTTTTTTGGATATCATGTCATCTAACCTTACTTTTTGCAGATTCACGGCATATTTTTTAAATTTACCGCCACACTAGTGGTCACGTGACATGTGTCAAAATAAATTTTGGGGTTTCTAGACATGCACAATCTATTCCCTCAAAAAAGTTTTAGTATATTTTTATAATAAAAATATTTCCCATATGTTGCAATATTTATACCGGTCACCGTATAAACTATCTTGAATTTTAGTAAATTTCAATTAGTCAATCATAACTAGTAGTTTTTAGTAGTAAATCATAGCAATTGGAAAAAAAAATAGCAACAATCAGCAAAAATTTATTAATAAAATGTCACATTCCCACGATTCTTCAGGAACTTCTTTTTTACAATCAATCCTCAGTTTCTAGATTATTGCAAATAATAATGCACACTAAGTATGCTTCCACCGTTGCCTAAAGTGTTCTTTTATTTTTAATTTTGAGATCAAGTTGAGAGTGAACTATCTTGAATAATTTTGAATCTTTGGAGAATCACTGCCAATTTGCCTAAGCAGAACTTTGATAATGTATCGTTGACATTGTCGAATTCGTCAAGAAATGTCTAATCAGAAGATAAAAGATCCTCCTCGCACAGTTTATTAAAATTTACTTTACCAAATTGTATTGAGGCTTATAGAGTGTCAGAAATACTTTTGGAACTTCTTCAGAAAGAAACGTGATGTCAGTAGAGAAGGCAGGATGATAAGGATCCATTGAAATAGAAATAATTGGTATATAACTAAAATCGTAAATACACACATATATGCAAGCAATTAAACCGTTATCTCCGCAATATTTTTACTTCTCTATTTGCCTTAACTGTTACGTTTCTGGTCACGTCCGTTCTCTCCTCAACACAGTTGCTAATAGTTGCCCGCCGGGTCATTAGTACGTCCCGGTCGGTCTTCGTGCAGTAAGGGATGGAAGCCGGCGTTCACAGATATCGTTATTTATCTTAAGAGTACACAGTATAGCGTCTTAGCTACTTTGACCGCAACTCTGCCGGTGATCTGTGTGGTCCGCTAACGGATGTCCGTCGTCTTCCTCCTGTTTCGTACACCCTTTCCTCCGTCCCTCCCGCGTTCCTTCGGGCGCCCTAGGTTACTTCCCAAAGTCAACTCGGTGTTTGTGTATGTCGTCGCTTCGACGAGTTTCCGCAAACCGGATCCCCGATACGGAGGTGGGGGCGGTGAAGGGTTGTGTTCTCGGTTTCGTCAATTTCGGGGGAACGCGGCCATCGTTGTCTTGTTATCTGGGTGTTGTTGTCTTATATACGGTCACGAACCTCCTTAAACAAAAGATTTAGCACTGGAATGTGCATACCGGGTGTCCACACTTAAGTGTGCACTATTGATAACTTTGTAAAGATAACAAAGTACAGAATCGGTCAAATGGACAAAGTGGTACTATTTTTTATGGCGGTCACAATTGTGAAAACAGAAAAACAATTGAGCGTCGCGTTCTCTAGATATTCGTCCAAAATTTTTTTTTTAATGGAACGCCCTGTATATTTTTTTGCAATTTAAAAGAAAATTCCAAACTAAACAAAAAAGTCTTACTACACTAGTATAAAAAAATGTCAAATAAAGTAGTTACTGAGAAATCTTTATCTTTGCTTTGTTGGCATGAAATTGATATACCTATGGAAAATTAAAGCGTCACATTCATTAAAGCGTTTAATTTAATAAACAAATAAAAATAAATATAAAAATAGTCAAGAAAATTACTAAAACTAAATATTCAAAGACACCTCCTTCCATTTCAATACATTTTATCAATCTTCTGTGAACATTACGAGTAGCTCCTAAAATTGTCCTACCATCAATGTCGTCAATGATGTTGGAAATTTTTTCCTGAAGCTCATCCACTGTTGTATATCTATGTTTGTACACTTGATTTTTTTACTGCTCCCCACAAGAAGAAATCTAATGTCAGGTGAACGCGCGGGCCACTGAATAAGACCATTTGTACCAATCCATCTATTTCCAAATAATCTTTCTAATAACTCACTTGTGTCATGGTGATTATGTGCGGGCGCTCCATCTTGTTGAAAGTAAATAATCTGTCTGTCTACCAAATTTAATTCATCCAGAAAATTTTCTAAAATTTCTGTCAATAATGCCAAATATCTTTCTCCTGTTAAAGAACCCCGATAGAAAAACCAAGCCCAACAATTCGGGATCCGATTATACCACACCAAACATTTAAACTAAATCGGTGTTGGGGATTACAAAGATAAACAACAAATGGGTTTTCACGACTCCAGTAATGATTATTTCTTTTATTGAACATCCCGCGATTAGAAACGTTAGATTCATCACTCCATAAAATGTGTCTAGAAAAATTGTGATTTTCTTCAAAAGCATTGATAAACCATTGAGCAAAAGTTAATCGTCTTTGATAATCGCCCATAAGTAGAGTTTGAACAGGCTGATATTTAAAGGGAACATATTTATATTTTTTCAGAATTTTATGGATCGTGCTACGAGAAATACTGGATTCTCTGGACAAATCCCTTACAGAATTATTTGGATGTACCTGAAAATATGCCAATACATTTATTTCTATCTCTTGTGATAATATAAAATCATTTTTTTCCTCTTCTTTATAAAAATTATTTCGTTGCTTCTTAATCTTCGATAAAGTTTTAAAAAATAGCGACGGTCTGGCACATCACGGTTAGGAAATTGCTGAATGTAACGTTCTAGCGCTCTATCTGAATTTTTGTTAAACAGCAAGTACAAGTCCAACATATCACACTTTTCCAAATGAGTAAATGCCATTGTTACAGTTGAAAAAATTGTAAAAACAGTACTTTTTCCGCACAATAACTTTAACAACAACAAATATAAATAATTTGATAGCTACTAAACAATGTGACGCTTTAATTTTCCATGAGTATATCGATTTCATGCAAACAAAACAAAGATAAAGATTTCTCAATAACTACTTTATTTGACATTTTTTTATAATGGTGTACTAAGACTTTTTTGTTCAGTTTGGAATTTTCTATTAAATTGTAAAAAAATATACAGGGCGTTCCATTAAAAAAATAATTTTGGACGAATATCTAGAGAACGCGACGCTCAATTGTTTTTCTGTTTTCACAATTGTGACCGCCATAAAAAATACTACTACTTTGTCCATTTGACCGTTATCAATAGTGCACACTTAAGTGTGGACACCCGGTATATGCAGTGAGTCATTACGAGCCTCCCATTAAAAGTTTATGGAGAACTAAATAAATGCGAGATTTAAAAATGTTTGTAGTAAGTCTGTGGGTGTACGTCAGTTTAGCTAAAATATTTTCAACTTCCGGAAGTAGTTGTCAACTTTGTTATTGCAAATGGAAAAGTAATATTTTTATTTCGTATGCTGAGTTGTAGGAATGACCATTACAATTATTGTTGGTATTTTCAAATATTTTTTTACCGTCTAATTTGTCGAACGACGACGCTAGACTCTTGAATACGGATTGTTCTGCTGTAACCGGCCGAGAGTCCAGCGAGCCAGAGCGGAGAGGAGACGCACTTCCGGCTCGGTCCCGCCGCCTCCGTCTCTAATGCGGTTCTTTTCCACGACGGCCATTCTTCATCGCCTTTTGTTCGCCCTAGGTGATAATGACACGGCACCAGTATATCCGGCCAACTTCGCGCGCCCCGACGTTGTTTTCTCTCCCGGCGGCCGGGCTCTCCACTGTCCACTCGCTGATTTAATATAATAGGTGGTAGCGCAGCACATTGTGGCTGGAGGTAACTCGCCACTCAGCCCAGTCGCCGTCCGGAGCGCACTTATATGTGGCGCCTACGGGCTCTGCTATTGTTACTACTCGGCTGGGACGCCATTCGCCCGTCCGTTCAGAATTATACTCGACGTAACGTCTCTGGGAGTCTCACTGATGGCGCAATCACGAATAGATTTTTGACGTTTTAGGGAGGTAGTTAGTATACGCCAAAAATATAGCCAGATTTATGAATGCTCAAAAAGGTTCAGCTACATGAATAATTATTAGCTTTACCTCAATTAATTTATCAGATATTTACAAAGAAACCAAAGAATAATAATTCAAACTTGAATTCTGGGTCGTATGTGCTGTTACACCATCTTGTTGGAAATACCGTTTTGTAATTCTTAATTATTCAGATGATGTACGAAGAGACGGATCGTTTCATTGCGATATCGTGCTGCAGTACGTGTGTCAACCCACTAATCTTCTTCGACACATTTCAGCCCAAATACCAACTTTTGAGGGATTTAATAGCTTCTCAACAAGAATTTTTTTTTCCTATGATCACAACCTCATATTTTGTAATTTACATATTCAGAAAGATCAAACCAAGCCTCATTTGAGAGAAAAAAACTGTTTTAAGGATATTCTCGTAGTTTAGATTACTCTTGGAACCATTGTTAAAGTACCACTCAGCTTAGATAATCCACTGGATGAAGCTCACAAAAACATTGCAGTTTATATGTGTAGTGTCAGTGTAAGTTTTTCTTCAGATTGAGTTCACATATGCCATAAAATATTTTTTTTTTGTTGGACCATTACTGAAGTTGAATAAATCTTTAAGTCAACAGCATATACTAAATAATATAAGGTAAGGTCAGGTAAGTGTGTAGTAAAAATTGCATAGTGCAAAGAAAATGTAACACTGTTCACATAATAAGATATTTTGATAAATTTTACACATAGAAGTACGATATATATGCTCAGTTGAAAGCCTTCAATAGATACACCTTTTATAATTATCAACGGTTTACTAGAAAAAAAAAGAAATTTTAAACACTGTCAATACTACACACTTACCCAGCAAAATGGGGCAAGTGTGTAATCGTTCCGCATTTTATATATTAATAGCATTATCCTTTAGTTCGGCCAAGACTGTAATACTAAACTGATGCTTGTTTAATAAGGTATGATATAGTCACAAGATATTCAAGTTATTACACGTTAGAAGATGCGAACTTTTGTTTGTAAAACTAGTATGAAGTTTAGTACATTAGTGTTATAACAAGAGGACGTCCGTATTTCAATTTTAAAAATAAATATAAACAAACTACACACTTGCTTCGGTTACACACTTACCTGATTTTACCTTTATGCACTTTACCAAAATAATGCCATATATAATCTATAGTATCCAAGGCACTGGAAGAATCCGTATATTCCGTATAATATCCGTATAATTGCATACGTAAAAATGATTTAATATTATTACATATACGCTTTAGCAAAATTTGATGGAAAAGATGTGACCCTTCATTTTTAATAGCGGATGTGTGACTTTTCTTATGGATAGACAGGACTTTAGCCCTCTTCTAACGTTGGGAAAAGTAAAAGTGTTGATGGCGAGATTAATAATAGTACATAAGGAATGAGAAATAACGAATCTCTAATATCACCAATGAAGAAACTAGAAAGCATAACATCATCAGAAGCAAACTTTCCTCTAAGTTCAGCTAAAACTCTGGTTACTTCTTCCGCCGTTATATGTATTTGGATAACAAGGTAGAACTATATATTCTCACTACATGAATCAACCTCAAGCAGACAATAAATGCAACCGTTTTTCGTTTGAGTATTTTGAAATGTCTTAGCAAAGGTACTAATAATAATTTGCGGGTGGTTAAGGTACATTTTACCTAAAAACATATCACCAGGAAGTGGTAGATCGGTTTCGTAATATGCAGATGATTTAAAAATTTATAATGAAATCAATTTTGTTGATGACTGCCTTCGTTTGCAAAGTGATCTAAACTCTTTTGTTGATTATTGAAAAACAAATAAACTTCTACTAAATGTTGAAAAATGTAAGATCATTACTTTCACAAAAAGAAAATTCAAATTTACTTATAATTACTATTTGTGCAATACCCCTCTCATGAGGGTGGATGTAGTAAATGATTTAGGCATATTATTTGATGTGAAACTGTCATTTCAACAACATGTTGACCGAATAACGCAACGGGCTTTCAAGCTTCTTGGTTTTAATTTCCGCATTGCCAAGCCGTTTACTAGTGTTAATTGTATTATCCATTGGTTCAGATCATTGATTATGAGTGTGCTAATGTATGGATCTGTTATCTGGAGCCCATGTTATGCTGTGCACAAAGGCAGAGTTGAATCAGTCCAAAAAAGGTTCCTTAAATTTTTGGACTATAAATTTGGTAAACAACACCAAAACTATATCGAACGTTTATCCGCCTATAATTTGATATCCCTAGCGGACAGGAGATTGCTGGCAGATATGCTGTTTTTATATAAAATTTTATGTAATGGTCTAGATAGTCCTGTATTGGTAGCGCTTATTAAATTTAATATTCCTCGTATTGCAAGCAGAAATGCACTCACTTTTCACTTGTCTATCCAACGTACGTGTGTTGGCATAAACTCTCCCATCTATAGGTTATGTAATACATATAACACTAGATTTAATAGGGTCGACATTTTTGCTCATTCCATGCTTAAATTTAAGTCTATTATTTTCAGTCTGCTCCGGATCCCTTCTTCATCTTCTTCATCTTTATAGTCGTTATAAATTTTTAGTCTAATCTTACGGATTCTTTCATCTTTTTTGTTATTACAATGGTTAGCACTATTTCTGTCATTACCATTGTCAATATTGCTGTTTAAGATGAAACATTCATAAAACTTCCAATAATTTTGTTATTTAATTTAATACTTTACTTTATTAATATTGTCGTTACTGTTTAATATAGCTCTGAGTAACTTTAATTAACATTTAGCTAATTAGTATTACTATTTTGCCTCTTATAATTATTGCACTGCTGTTCATTTGTGTTTTTATCTTTACATTATTGTATATTAGCAGGGGAAATATTTTGGCGCTTTGCCCTGTTAATTTCCCAGAATGAAATAAAATAAAAAATAAAAATAAAATAATTGTAAAAATTTAAAGAGATCTCGAGGATTGTAGGTAACCCTGCTGTAGGTCCCCCCTTGCTTGAATGTTATTCAAGTAGATTCGGTATGCAGTTGATATTTCAGCTTTACATAAAGATCTTGATCGTTGTCACGTCAGAGTTGATTAGGAATAATTGTAGAAACGTCAATTATAGAACAATACATTTAGGTACACCTATAGGTCGCATTAATGATAAACGTAAAATATTCGGATGTGCGTCCATCGACACAACAGTAATTGAAATAAATCGGGTAATCCAGCTATAATACCAGCGACCACCACTGTAAATTTATCGGTAAACAATGGTCGGCGCGCACAAAAACCCGTTCTCATCCCCCGTTAAAACGTGGAATAATATTTGAAGAGTAATAATGTCGGAATGGGCCCCGGAGCGGCGAACGAACATTCAATAATGTTCCGCGGAGCGCAAATATGTACGCGGCCGTCCGTCCGTCCTACCGTCGTACATGCATACACCTCCACTAGATACGACCCGTAACTGAAAACATCCGGGCGCCCAGTAATTGCATATACATGAGCGAATTTCATATTAATTTCTGATTATACAGAAACGAACGGCCTCGCCGGCACACAAAGCTTTTATATTGCGATCAACGCTCCCTTAATAAGACCTGGTGTGTAATCCGGGAACGGGCGCGATGATGGTCCCCACTCGCGCGTATGGCGGCGTTGTATCGTATCCTGTGATATTAGTACACAATGCCGCCGTCCGCTACCCCGCTCCGACGTGTCAGCTCGGCGCGTTTACGTCGTCGTAGTCGCGAGGCGAACTTAAATGGCTTAAAAATGCTAATATTTAAAAATTTCAATAACGTTTTTGATGCGACCGTCGAGAGGAGACCTCGGAGCTTTGTCGTTATGTGGAGACGGGAGGAAAAAAGGAGGCTAATGCGACCCTGTTCCTCTTTATACGGTGATACTTTAATATTTTGCCACACGGCGTGTAATCTGGATCACTTTGGGCGATATAGATTATGGAAATTCGTGTCGGCCGCATCCAACGGGACGCGATGGATACAAATTCAGCGAAACATGCGCCTGGGATCATCCTTAATACACGTAAATAAAATTGTCACCACACCCAAATACCTATTTTAGCTGCTTTAACAATAACAATGATTTCTTTGTATGCCGCTTATTATTTGTTATACTTTAAGGGGTCACTACATATCTCACTTTTTTAATTTTTCGATTTTTTTTTGTTTAAAGAGCAGAAGTTTATTTTAAAAAACGCTTCATTCAGTATATTCTCTATCTAATTCTACGTTCAGAAAAAAAAAAGATATCGCGATACTTTGAACGAGTTGCGAGAAAACGGGACAAGCATGTGAAAAAGCACAAGCGAAGAAAATATCGATTTTGTAAAACTCAAAAAAAAAAACGTCTTTAGAAATTTTATGAAATCTTTCACTTAAACTGTTGGGACAATAGTAGATAACGTGTGTAAAAAAAAATCAATGAGATCAGATACGGCGTTTCTGAGAAAAAGGGACATACGTAATGTGGATAAAGATATGTAGTGACCCCCTTAAATAAAAAAAAAAACTTTCCTTAAAAGAATATACACAGAAAAAAAAAACGGAATTAAAATCAACATCAGAGAACACCGAAATTCGTTCTCTGGCGAATACTATGTCGTTGGAGTGATTTTATGCAGGTTTTAATTTATCAACTGCTAAAAGTGTGGAAACATATTAGAGTCACCCTGAAATTGAAAAATATTTCATCCTTTTTTACTGTTAACGTTAATAAATATTGTACTAAAAAAAAATATAGATTTACACCTTACTAGACTAGACTAGTTGTTATGCTATTAATGTTTTTTTTTTTTATATTTCGTTTGCCCCCCTCTGAATTTTGCTTTGACGGCGCCCATGCTTAGGGTTAATTGTCTCTAAGTGATAAAACTGGTCTATTTTAGTCTATATGAGAATACAGAAATGTAATATCTAAATATGTTCGAAATTTTAAATTATAAAATAGAAGGAAGTAGTTAAATTAATACACTATGCGATATGCGGTCACCCTAATTATTCACAAGCAAATATACGGGGTGTATCAGATATAGAGGTAAATATAAAAATATGTAGCAACTGTAATCCTATACGATCAAAAAGTCTTAATGCACAAGGGGTCTATATGTAAGCATTAACGTGAAAAAAATATTTGTTAAAATGCCGTGGGCTAGAGCCGCACCGTGTGACCCCAACCTAAATGCTGTCCGAGTATACCCCCACATACCACTATCATTCAAGCCATTCCGCTGTTAGTTTGTATGGATCGCCGCTTGGAGTTCAAGCCACTTCGAACATTTTATTTAAATTCTTCCCGTCTCGAGAAAACGATCCTTTTCAGGATCATCATGATTTCATAATAAAGAAAAATCGAAGCTTGATGCATCGGCAAAAGCTGCGGAATGTATAGATAGATAGTAAAAAGATGTGTTTGCAAATTTTCCGTATCTACATTTATTTCTGTGTAATTCGATTCAATTCATTTTGCGTTATTTGATTAAATATATCCAAAACAAATAACTCAGATTCATGCGGTACCGTTTACTAACAACTAACTCTCGATTCGACAAAGCAAAAGAAAAATATTTACGTTTTTTATAACTACTGAAGTCGCATATCCGGTGAAACTCGAACGTCTTATCAGGATATTAAAATAAAACTTGTAGACTTACGTAGAATGCTCTTAACAAAAAAGGATGTTTATTTATAAAAATAAGAAATTTAAAAATGCCTCAGTTTTGCTTTTTTTACAAGCGCCTTTATTTATTCAGAATGACGTTAAATGAACTTACGGCATATCATTAAGAATAATACTAAATGAGTGCAATGTATTTATACATAATACCACGTTTAGCGGGTGCTTAACATGACGTTCCCTTGAATCAGACCCGGGCTAAAGAATTTTTGGCTCTAAATTTTTAATTTTTTTATTTTTTAATGATGAAATCCGGTTTCGGCGGGTTTGTGCTTTATATGTCGTGTAGTTAACACCCAAACAAAATTTACTTTTTTATTTGATACACCTTGTATATGTCAGAATACAGGAATATAATATCTAAATATGTTTGAAATTTTAAATTATAAAATAGAAGGAAGAATTATCATACAAACGAGTAGTTAAATTAATACACTATGCGGTATGTGATCACCCTAATTATTCACAAGCAAATATATGCATAAATGCCGGCACAAATTACGAATAACAAATACCGGAAATTCTCATAAATTAAATACTTGAGACAAATTTAAAATTTATACCTTACTGGCGCACACTATTAAGTATCCTATCACTCCATAGCTGCCCTTCTGAAACCCCGCGACTATTAGCATTGACAGAGCATAGGGCAAGTTTTAGAATAAAAGGTATGGAAAGAACATTTTTCTGTCAAATAAAGAATTTTAACTTATATAAGATTTTTAACAATTATTATCCAATACAAGAATAGAAATAAGATGTAAGAGAGAGAGAGAAAGATATATTTCAATTTTGACAGGACGAAACGATGAAAAGAGAAATTTTAAATTCTCTCAATACTCTTACGTTATATGATATAGCTCCACGTCGTAACGATAATGGATCGTCTACCTGTTTGCTCTGCGCAAAATTTCAAATGATTTAAATTTCAACGACTCGCAATAATATTCCTGTTAGAGAGAGTCGGTTATACGTACATATTCACACTGGTACATACATATTTTCCTTCTGTTGACACTGCTTCGTATAATACGAATGTACGAACATGTATCTGATGTTCGCGCGCACTCATATTTTATACGTAATACATACGAATATATATCCAACACAAAGTCGAAACGTTCTCTCGAATATACGGCACTTCTATCTATCGTGCAGAGACGGTAATACTTCTTGTTTATTAATATTAAAGTGGAAGGAGATTTCCGCGGATTCGTCATACCCCAATATGAGTATTTGCATGTAACATATTATATCTAGCGTATTTATTTTGTGAACGTCTTTTTTCCCTTTTAAACGTATGTATGTACGAGTCTATTTACGAGCGTACGAATACATTGATTATACTTACGTAGATACGTGAATTTTCAGGAGAAACAGGCAAGAAAGTAAATAACTGCGAGTGAGTCGACTTTCTTTTTATTAAATATTGAATAATGAAAAACGTTTGTGATGTAATATAGAATCCAATATTTAGATTTTATATAATTTGAGTTTGAAATCCTCGGTTACATATTCTTCTAATAGTCGTATTAATATTAAATATACATTAAACAGAAAGAATATGAATAGAAGTGTTATACTCAGAAGCAATAATTTAGTCCACTTGATTTTTTTGGCATTAGAATGACCATATTTTAGGCAATTAATTTTTTGCAAAAGAAAGTTAGTTTTTTGTGAAGAAACCTGTTTATGACAACTGACTAGTATAGAAATGTTCAGTTATAGTTAGATAGGCGTTTCAGACAACTAGCTGTATGAGACCATTTTGCTATTACGCGTCAAATCGCTAACCAATGGTTTGGAGAAGAAGGTAGACCTGTTACTATGCGTACACTATATCACCGTATTCGAGCCTTTGGACTTTTTTTTATACCGTCCACCATTAGTGGTTCCTTTGACTATAGACTACTGTCGTCAACACTCGAATTGGTGCAGAGAACGGCAGCATTGGGAAGCAGAATGACATAATGTCGTCTTCAGCGATGAATCGTGATTTTATCTAGGTATGCACGATGGCCGTAGAAAGGGTAGGACAGTTTTTACTACGAGCGAAATCAACAAGAACAGGAGAGTCGGTATAGCTGTTGGTATATCGGTGCTGTGTCGCCGGTTAGTCAAGGGGTTACAAACACACAAAGTCGTGCTTATATGCCATAAAATGAAAACGAAAAGGCATTGACATTCCAAACAAGTATGCAATGAGAAAGCAATGTACAAATAAATGCACTCAAAAACTAGATATAAGTTAATAAGGTAAAGTCAGGTAAGTGTGTAACTGGGGCAAGTGTGTAGTTTGTTTATATTTATTTTTAAAATTGAAGTATGGACGTCCTCTTGTTATAATACTAATGTACTAAACTTCCCATTTTACTGGGTAAATGTGTAGTATTGACAGTGTTTCAAATTTCTTTTTTTTCTAGTAAATCGTTGATAATTATAAAAGGTGTATCTATTGAAGGCTTTCAACTGAGCATATATTATGTACTTCTATGTGTAAAATTTATCAAAATGTCTTATTACGTGAACAGTGTTACATTTTCTTCGCACTATGCAATTTTTACTACACACTTACCTGACTTTACCTTATTAAATGTACCTTTAATTAAAATAAATTGTTAAAATAATTAAATTTTAAATTCTTAATTATAATAAATTCTAAATGTGATCGCTAAATTAAACGATTTATTTTAGGTGAACGTGAAACGTTATGACCCCGATGAAGATTTGATTTCTCCAGCATATTTTACATTATTACTCCAATAACAACGACGATACGTTTTGCCGTCGACTGTACTTTTTAATGTCCCCGTGGTGGGTCGGAGCGCCTCGGTCGCCTGCTCCCGTAATGGATCGCCACGAGAAAAACGACAATATGTTATCGTGAGCGCGGACCACCCCGCCGATGTCAATGCCGAAATAATGACGATTATATAGGAAAAGTAATTTTCTCCTTCATTTGCATACTTGATGAAAATCTCATAGCCGGCGAGCGCGGGCGCTCCTCTCCTCTCTCTCTCTTTGCCTCTCCGAACATTGTGCACGGCTCCCGGCCCGATATTTAACCGATAATCGCGGTCACAAAGGGCCGCCGGTCCGTTTAATACACAAATAAACGCCTCTGCCTTGTTTTATTACGGTATCGGGAGAGTGAAAGGAAAAAACGGAGAGAACGGACGCTTTGTATATACCGATCGCGTCCTTGATCCTTCGCTCCTCTCGCGATCAATATGTATGTAGCATATCCTTCAATAAATATTTATACACTGACAAAAAAAAACCTGTATGATGTATACTTTCGTTTAAGTTTCCTTTTTTTTATCAAACGGCAAAAAAATTCCATCCGCACAACACAATTACCAATTTTACCCATCCAAATCTCTGTATAGCCTTACTAGTCATATAAAATAAACAAAATCACAGTTGCTGCAGTTTTTCTGTATATATTGAAGGTGCCACATCAGCAGAGATATGATGTTGCTCGGATAATAGTATATTCTAAGATAATAGATTTAGATTAGATTAATTTTAATAATACAGGCTGGCTTTAGAATAGAATAGGTTTTATTATTGCAGTGTTTCAATACAAATAGAACAATGCAAACGTCAGATCAAGAACAAAAATTTATAAATGTATATTTGAGGTTAGAAATTCCTCTATATTGTATGGCTCTATTTCTAGTAATAATTTGTATACATAATTTTTAAATGTTGACAATTTTTTTACAGTTTTAATATGCGCTGGCAATTTGTTATAGAACCTCAGGCAATTATATTCTAAATTGTTCTCACTTAGTGCGAGTCGATGCTTGGGGTAGCGATAATCATTTTTAAACCTTGTAGAATACTCATGTTGTAATTCATTATCCTCGAATAAGTATTTGTTTTTAAATAAGAAGAATAGCAATTCAAAAATGTAAATACCATATACAGTTAAAATGTTAGTTTGTTTGAAAAATCCTCTGCAAGACTGAGAGTACTCGAGTTTATTAATCACGCGTAAAATCTTTTTCTGTATATCAAAAAAATTGTTTAAGTCACTACCACCACCCCAAACAACGATTCCATATTTTATGTTTGAGTAGCAGCATCCATAATACATAATACGAAGCACACGCCAACTTACTATATCTCTAAGTCGACGAATCGCAAAGCAATAGCTACATAGTTTTTTACAAAGTACATTGACGTGATCTTTCCATTTTAAGGTTTCGTCGACTGTAGAGACCCAGCGGCTTAACACAAGTGCGGACGGGATATTCGCAGTTATTAATATTCACAGCTTCTGGAAGAGTTTGAAATTGGTTACATTTGAAGGAGATGACATTTGATTTATCGTGGTTAATTTTAAGCTGGTTGATAGTTAACCACTCTTAGATAAGTGCTACCTAGATCGATAACTTCATCTAGTGTACTACCAGTGATTAAAAAAGTAGTATCGTCCGCATAATTTACAGTTGAAAAGTTACTTACAAGAGAGGTGGGCTTGAGATTATAAATATCATTAAAGTAAACGATAAATAGTAATGGATCTAGTATGCTACCTTGTGGCACACCTTTTGTTATAGTCATGTTATCTGAAAGAGCAGCCTCATTTTTAATTTTAACATGCACTTTTTGTTTACGCTCGTTTAAGTACGATGAAAACCAAGCTAAAGCGTTATCTCTCACTCCATAGTGCTCAAGCTTCTGTAAAAGTATGGAATGGTTTATGGTATCAAACGCTTTTGACAGATCTAATAAGTAAGCAAAAGTTATTTGTAAATAAAATAAAATAAAATAGGGGATAAAGTTTGGCAGGGTTTTAGAGCACATTCAACTAAGCAAGAAAGTCTTAATAAACTTTTACAACAAACTCCCACCTTATTTGAAAAAAAAATAAATAAATCCGCAGGTTACAATTATCTCAATCTCAATTACGACGTTTTAGATTAAAATATGTTCAAGTCGGACGCCATCTCCGACTCATTTTCAACAGTTGTCAGGGATTTCGAACAACTTCCACGATATAACACTGAGGTAACTGTAAGTTGTAAATTTACCTTCTTTTCTCACTCAGTAACGGTGCGAGTTATAAAGAAGTTTATCAAAATGTTTTTTTTTTGAATTGCCATGCTCTAACACCCTGTTAAATTTTGTCCCATATTTCAAAAACCTTGTTACGGTAATAACACTGTATGAAGAAAGCAGTCTTCGCTTTCGTCAAAATTCAAGTTGCTCCCTGTATATTATACTGTACCAACTCGGATATGTCTATCAAAGTTGATTCTACGTCGGAGCAGTCTAGCGGAGCAGGAGCAGATTAAACGGCCATTAGAAACCAACTCCATCTGCTCCAAGTCTCGAACCAGGTTCCCAATTTCCGATCTGCGATTTTACAACCATCTCTACTAATAAGACTTCCCGATATATTATATGACAGTAAATTATCGACATCTTAATAGACGATCATTCCTTCAACTCATTCTCATTATTCTAAATACCATCTCATCCCAGTACATGTTTAATAATGCGCGTCGGTTCGCGGATTTCCCAAAATTTAATAACGAGGATCACGGCCGACGGACGCACCAACCGATTATAACGAAGAAGACACGTTTTGCTTCTCCTGGCCAGTGTGGGCACTTGTGTGTGTGTGTATGTGTTGATATGGGCGTGTTTCAAAAACTCATTTGACCGCCGCTTTGTTTGCCGGTCCCGCGGTGGTCGGGTTGGCTCTAAACCTGCTGTTGGCTGCCTTCTTTCATTAACATGAGGCCGACGTTTCAATAACCTGCCTTCTCATATCCTGTGCTGGTACGCGTCCACTAGACAGACAGGGGATATTATGTAAGTCTGTAAGTCTCGTCCCTCTAAGTGGGGGGCATAGGGCAAAAAGGTCGTAAATGCGGACGATGTTAGGTGAGACGCAAAAAAAAGACGCCCCGAGTAAATGTTGGTAGAGCGGCTTATACGAGCGAAATTAAAATCCAGCTAGAAAGAAACAAGAGCAAAAACTTTTCGATCCGCGTCTGTTAAAATATATATTATACTGAAGACACGCTATAAACATGCACTTTAAGATCGGGGAAATGCACAGGCTTGCAAATAAGTTGAGCGAGCAGATTCGTATCGAGATTTATAAGAGTAGTGTCTGACGTTCGAACTACTACTTTTATCTCAACGGGGGAAGCATTGCGGTAAATCGAAGTTGGAAAACTTTTATGTCACCGCATTCTGATTGTGATTTCTTAAAACTAATTGCAGATACTCGTGTGTCGATAAATTCGCAAACTGCTGTACAAGGAATAAGGTTAAGGGTGATAATTAAAGCTATAGAACAACTGCAACTATATATTTTATAACTGCGGAATTAAATACTTGAGGGCCAAATCACATAGCGGTGTTTCTATTTTGTTGAGGCAAATTACAGAAATAAATTTTGTAAATGATTGAATTAATTAATAATAAGTATTATCGTGGGCTTAGGGTATTGAGGAACCGACATAAATATGCAAAAATTTTAGGTTATGCCAAATCCATGTAGATCGTACCACAAGTGAAATAAGCTGTGAGTGTACATAAGTGAATAATGCTGACGATATAGCAGCGGCAGTCAGTTATTTGGTGCTGTATCGCCTGTTAGTTGCTGCAGTGAAATAGAAAACCACGTTGTGATTAAAAGAATCTACTTAAAATTCTATTTCAATATTGAAATCTCAAAAAGAAAAACGTAAAATAAAATACAAAATAACAAAGAATTTTTAAAATTGCCATTTTTAAACTTAAATTCATGTCCAAGAACCGCCATCTTTGGGCGGTATAACCAAATTGTATACATTACTGATCAAAAAACATTTGTAAAATCTTCAAAACTCAAAAACAAAGCATAAATAATATAAAATGATAAAACATACTATGAAAACAAACTTTTCACAATTAAATACGTCAGAAAGAAATGTCCCAAGACTTTTGGAATCCGAAAGATCCATGCATTTGCCGGAGCACGTAATGTGTAATGCGGACATGTATTAATATATTTTTAAACAAACTGTATTTTGAATCTTCATCTCTCATCTATTGTCGCTGCACAGAACTAGTATTACTAATCCAGAAACTCTTTTGTAAGTACAATAACTTCAGTCTTTTTTTTATAATTATACATATTATTGTGATTTTCCCGGCTAATGTTTTTTACGGAAAAAGAAAAATAAATAAATAACTTTCTTTAATAAAACAGTGTAATCATTATTAACATGTATAATTCATTAACAAGTCTATACAGGAAACATATAAAAAGTATGAGAACTCTTACTCAAGGTGGATATAGTTATTTGGAATATTCAAACAAGTATTATCAATTATCCAGTATAATTTAGATTCTTTAATTCAAAAAGTAACTTTTAAAATATCCCGCGCTATCATAAGAGAATAGAAAACCACCAACCACGTCTACCAACTTATAAAAACTAAAAATTTCAATCTCATAAGAAATAACAGTAACCTCAAAATATTATCAAAGTTATGCATTCATTTATATAAAAATTTAAACAATGCTTTGACCAGATACCTCGTTTATCGGTTTACACAGACACCAGAGTACCTGCAGATGGCATTTCCTTGTAGTGACAATCCAGATTAGCTTGTATATTCACATAAAAGGCTCAGATCAGGATAATAACATCGGTACCACAAAAATTCAGGGAAACAGACCTCTTCCGTTACATTCAGGATGTATGATTAGACTCGGAACAGCAAACACATGTATGATTCTATGTAGATCATGTACCCAGATATAGTAAACACCAAATTTGTGAATTTATCCCCCTTCGATACCAGATATACCACAGCTATACGGTTTAATTCATTATATCCGATGAGAAATGACACGGCTTTTTCTAAGACTTTTTATCAACAACCCACACGTAACCAATTCTTTCAATTAATTAAAATAGATACCTAGGATACCAGGCTATCGTACAGTTGTCAGACGATAAATTATATTCAACTTGCATGACTACTAATACGATTTAATCCAAATTATACTGGACTTGCAAACATAAAATAATAATTACATCTAATATGGTTGATAGCTTTCCTCTTATGAAACACAGCTATATATATCTTGTACGTATGCCGAGTATAGAATAATTCCATACATTAATAAACTAAAAGGTAATTGTATATAATATGATCAATTTTTACAATACTTGGACGTTATAGGATGTCTTGCAGATTTCAATGTAACTTCAACTGTAACAATCAAGGCTATACACCGTAAAATAATAGCAAAGAAAAAATATTGAAAACTCTTCAAGTATATTTAGAAAGCAATAACAGTATGTAGAGAAAGTACATAGTAAATTCAAGCATGCGATCTGAATTCATAACTACAGTCATAAATGTGGTGAACAAGTTAAACAAATTTATTTTACGATACAGTGAAACTTCACACACGATAATATAAAACGAGATGATCGCGAAAAGAGCATTGGACATATAAAAGAGTTAACTGAAGCAGTTTAACAGGATCACAGACTTCACGGTATGATCTTGTTAGTAACAAAAAAATCAAAAAAAAACTCGTATAATCACCCTCTCCTAGTGCGTGTGTGTGTGAAAAAATCTCCCCCACATAATTTATACTTTTGACCCTCCCGAAAGCGCTTCTCCTATGGTATATACTTTTATCGCCGCAATTTTACCTCCACTACGTGCGCAGCAGAGATCATCGTCGCGAATCTAATTACGAAAAATAAATCGCCGCTTTTCATTACCGACCGCACCGTTGCCGCCCTGTGGGACTCCCAAGGCACGATAACTCATCCTCCCTCCTATACGCTGTTACCCCATATAGGTGAAGTTCCAACGTTATGCTAGTAGTTGTAGTATCTATCTGTGGGAATCACGATCGACGGCATCGCTCGAAATGAATCATTGCGTCGGGATTTGGAAGGCCACGCGACCTCCAAGAGTATAGAATGGACGACGGCGTTCGGTCACGTGCCTCATCGAGGTACCTACGGTCCGATTAGCGAAGAACCGTCGCGGTACAGTGACATCGATCAACGGTAAAGCGTAGATAACGAAGCTACGAATGAACGTGGCTCACGATTCGTCACACACAAGCGCGCACTAGAAGAAAGAGGACGCCGTGCTATTTATTTCTCGTAATTCGGCGTCAGCTTTAGGGGGAACAGGGATGCGGTAGACAGGGTTGTAGGAGGGAAGCGGACTATCCGAGTCGGATCTATACGAGAGAAACCGTGCATGGTAGATGCGATAGAATTAATTAAAAATGTCTTTCTTCTTATTTTATGTAAGGGTTTAAGGTAATAGGATTTAAAATCAATTTTAAAAGAGAAAATATTATATTTCAAACAATCTGGATCGATGAGATTGATTGTCTGCTGTTATTGAAAGACAAGGAGGCAACAAAATAGCAAAGGTGTCGTATTTTTTTTTCTCCTCTTCACTAATACACATTTGAACAGACTCCGCTAGAAATCCTCCCGTCCCAGCTCTACGCAGTATAGTGCTCCTGGCCTTATGGATTTTATTTCTTAGTTTATTAATTACGAATACTCTGTTACTCTCTCTCTCTATACACAAATTTTATTTGGTTTAACGATATTACGAGGCTAAATGCATCAATCAAAGCAGTAGACTTTGATACCTAAAATAAGGCATTTTAAGTTAAAGGGAGCAAGAAGTGACAACACATCAAAATATTTCGTAAACTTGACGTTTTTGGTTTGACTCAACTGGTTGTTTATGCAGATGTAAGACGAATCTATTATTTCAAAATAATTATTCCTGTTATGTTAAATTAGTAAAATTGTGTTGAAAACCAAACACAATAACTGTCTAGTTGGAACCCACAACTATAATTTCTGTAGTTTTAAATAATAGTTGCGATTACAACTGCTAAATAATAGCTGTAGTCGTAATCAATACACTTGGCTATATCAAACCACTGAAACTACCTTGATTTTATTTAAAAGAAAAAAAAATGAAGTTATTCAATCACACGCGCATACAAACTGACATGGTGAGATCCAAGAATAGCTGTATCTTGGTTAAAATGAATGACAATTATGTGTACACTGTTTCAAACTGAACCTTCAATTTGGTTGCAATTTTTTAAGAACTTCAATATAGTATTCAATATAGTAGTCACAGCATCTAAATATTAATATAAACAATTAATTTTATGTAATTACCCTGTGTTTATTATTATATCATTTCATATTTATGATTTTTATTTTTTTTAGACTGATGATGAATTGTAGCCGAAACGCTTTGGGGTATAGATGTTTTTTATTAAAGGTTTAGAATGAACCTAGTAATTTTTCCAATCGAAATTACTAATTAAATACTATACATCCTTAGTTTCATCATTAAAAAATATAATAATATGTACAATTATATATTCAGTCATTATCATTTTGAAAAAAAAAATATTTTCCATTAAATCAATCTCCCATTCTCTGCATCAAAATTAATTTCAACATTTAAAAGAAATTCCATGCGCTTCATAACGGTGAATGAATTTTTTAAATCGGTGCGCTAGTTCTGAATCTACTAGCGATAAACAAACCGACCGCAAGGTGCGTGCGACAGACAAAGAGGTATCTTTAACTAACAGCTTCAGAACTAATAACAGTTCAGTTATCCTGAAGAAGCTGTCAGTATGAACAGCGAAACGTCAAGCGAAAGTTTTGACACACGGCGAAACCCGCAAGAAGCTGTTAGTTACAGTTACACCGGCCGTGAAAGCCTACGCAGTGTTAAAGAGGTATCTTCTCCGTCTTAAACTGGCCCGCACATTTTTGAATTCACGTCTCCCATTCAACGTGCAACAAACGCAACAGAAAAATTACATAGCGGCGCGCATGAGAGACAAGGTCGTAGCCCATTTTATCCCCACTCTATCGTCTCGTTTTTGTCTCTCCCATTGCAGCTGAGATAGGAAAGCGTAGTCCTGTTCACGAAAACGATTTTTACCCCAACTTGATCCGCATTCCATTGACCGAGGCAAAGTGCGTCGATCGATTAAATCGTCTATAACTCTCTTATTTATCGTTAGAATTTTGTGAAATTTGGTATACATATCAAGGGAACTGTGGTTCATAAGATTGTATGATAAAACTTGGAAAATATGCTTTAGGTTTATATTTATTAGCTGATAAATATAAATAAAAATTAAAATTAATACTTTTATATACGTAGTTACGACAAAATCGAAGTAGATTGATTCAACGAATATTGTAAGGGAAGTATTAAATCACTTGATACCATATACAGTACGGCTAATTTTTACCGGGACGATATCGCTGTATTGGAAGGTATACGAGTTACAGGATGATTTAAATGGGGGAAAAGTTAGGTATCTTACGAATACATAAAATACATTAAAGTGTAGGTTATTTCGATGTTTCGGAAACATACAAAAGAGTACAGAGTAGATGTACTAACTGGTAGTTATAACTACAACCTGTGAGGTGTTAACTATCAACTATGCAAAGTAATTGCAACTGAAATTACTTACTTTTCATCTACTGTATTAGTAGTAATTTTGTAATTTGTTGTTGAATTACATTTTACCCAATACTGAATCCTAGCCCAATTCTTTTCTTATTTTTTCATAACGCTTACTTTATCAATTGAACAATACTTATTGTGTGTACATATTTTAATATGTATGCAAAGAAGAACAACATAACAACATAACCTGTTTTGAACGAATTAACGTGTTTCTGCTAATAACTGTAATAATTAAGAGGATTTTTTTTCCAAGAAAAATTTACCTCACGCAGGATTCGAACCTACATACTCTCGTTTACCGGACGAGCGCTCTACCAATTGAGCTAGCAAAATGTATGCAGATTCATGCTACAAATCGACATATGTCGATATCAGATCTCGAAAAGTCGGCACGACAGCGAATATGCAAAGATTCCAAGCTTTTTACAATATATAATAAGTTTATTTCAGTATGTAGGTTCGAATCCTGCGTGAGTAAATTTTTCTTGGGAAAATTCCTCTTAATTATTACAGTTATTAGCAGAAATACATTAATTCGTTATTTTTTTTCATACTGTAAAAAGCTTTGCATAACCTGTTTTGTTGATTTAATTTGTCTTGTAATTCTTTCAGTGCACAAATCTGAATTCGTTCTATGAATTATAAGATAATATTCATTGTATAACCGGATAATTGATCGAATCGTATCAAAGCTATCAAATCAAGTTAAACAAATCAATATTTTTAACTCACTTTTAAATTGCGTATCTTTTTGCGAAAGCAATCCACGTCGAATCTACAATCACTAGTCCCACCAATCACAAAACCGCTTTATTTCCTTTCAGGGTTAACTCCCTTCATCCTATTCCTTGTGATGTAAACGCAAAAAAAGGACACCTCAAAAAAATTAATCCAATTTCGCCGTAACAAGCCGATACACCCCACCCCCAAATCCGTCTCCATATAATTCAATGACTATTTGAACGCAGACGTGACCCACCTACCCGGCGCCGTGGAAAAACAAACGGGCCTCGGTATACAAAAAAAAAAGAGAAGAAACGACCCGACCACTAATTTGCTTTTCAAAAACGTACCTCGTCGGTTTGACATTAAAGGAAAGTTTTGGCCGTCCGCCGTCTCAACGTTGCGATAAAAACGATTGCGCCAAGCGCCGCTGTACGGACGTAACTTTTTTTGCGCCTCAGTTGTCTTAATTAAATAAGGATCCGCGGAAAAGAGCAGCGGTGGCGAGTAGAAAGAAAAGCCGCCCCAAAAACGCTGTATATACGGTTAAGGGGGAGATTCGCTACTAGAGGATTGTAGCAGGGACAATCCGGTAATTAGGTATTCCTTTGGAGAGAGTCGAAACAATAAAAAATAATTTGTATTCCCTCAGCTTACTGATGCTTCGCTAAATTGGAGACGAGGGTAACCTTGTATCAAAATCGTCCAAGAGGAGAGGACGTATATGTTAGCGAACGATAACATCACGTATTCCGAATTCCGACCAGAGTTTTATTTATTCGAAGAGGAAATAAAAACGTCGACCGTCCTTACCTTAATTCATCCGAATCGCGAGGGAAGTATTGTATACGCGAAAAGCCATAGCGAAGAATAATTGTCGGGAAGCGCGGGGATGCACAATGCACGGCTGCAGGAAATGGAGATTCCACTTCATTGCGAACCGCGCTCGTCATTGATCAGCGGGCGTTCTGACGCTGACGCGACCTTTCCGATCGTTCCGTACAGGAAACTGGGACGTACCGCTCCGATGGTTGACAAAGAGACGTCCCTAAGTGAAAAATTCACTTGCACTCTCGTTCAGATTGATGACAAATGCATTGTATCCTTAGGAAGGAGGGAGGCGAATGGATAGATAGGTTGATGGGGGTTGTGCTTAAAAGACGTGTAGTTGAATTAACACTAAAAATATATTAGAATGAATGAGATTAGATCACATGGACGTGCGATGATATAGATAGAGAGATATTTATCAATTTAACTCAAAAAGTGTATAGGACATGTCTAACAATATAATATATAACTAACATAACCAAAAAAAAAGGGAAATGCCATATTCATTTAAACAAAGCAATAAACTCTTCAACAGAGTAGATAAATCAATACAGGGTGTATCAGATAAAGAGGTAAATATAATAATATGTAGCAGCTGTAATCATATACGATCAAAAAGTCTTAATGCACAGGGGGTCTATCTGTAAGCATTAACGAGAAAAAAAATATTTTATAAATGCCGTGGGCTAGAGTCGCACCTGTGCCCAACCTAAATGCTGTCCCGAGTATACCCCCACATACCACTATCATTCGGCCATTACCGCTGTTAGTTTTGTGTGGATCGCCGCATGGAGTGCAAGCCACTTCGAACATTTTATTTAAATTCTTCCCGTCTCGAAAAAACGATCTTTTTCAGGACCATCATGATTTCATATAAAGAAAATCGAAGCTTGGATGCATCGGCAAAAGCGCGGGAATGTATAGATTCATTTTCGCGCGATATCATAGTAAAAACGCGTGTTTGCAAATTTTCTGTATCTACATTTATTTCTGTGTAATTCGATTCAATTCATTTTGCGTTATATGATTGAATAAATCCAAAAGAAATAACTCAGATTCATGTGGCACCGCTTATTAACAACTAACTCTCGATTCGACAAAGCAAAATAAAAATATTTTATATACGTCTTTTGTAACTACTGAAGTCGCATATCCGGTGAAACTCGAACCTCTTATCAGGATATTAAAAATAATACTTTTTAGACTTACGTAGAATGCTCTTAACAAAAAAGGAATGTTTAGTGTATAAAAAGAAGAAATTTAAAATGCCTCAGTTTTGCTATTTTTACAAGGGCCTTTATTTATTCAGAATGACGTTAAATGAACTTATGGCACACCATTAAGAATAATACTAAATGAGTGCAATGTATTTTATATATAACATCACGTTTAGCGGGTGCTTAACATGACGTTTCCTTGCATCAGGCCCGGACTAAACAATTTTTGGCTCTAAATTTTACTTTTTTTTTATTCTTTAATGATGAAATCCGGTTTCGGTGGGTTTGTGCTTTATATATCGTGTAGTTACTATACTATACTATGTTATTTATTGCACAATATTACAAGCCTAATATAGTGTCAAAAAGACTACATCACCGATGGGTGTTCTTCCTGTAGCCTTGTAAGTTGAATTCGTCTTCAATTTTCGTTAACACCCAAGCAAAATTTACTTTTTTATTTGATACACCCTGTATAACTAACATAACCTAAAAAAGGCAATTCCATATTCATTTAAACAAAGCAATAAACTCTTCCACAGAGTAGATAAATCAATATAAGTAGAGTGCACCTGTCTCTTAAAATTTTCTACACTATTCAGGGTTGCAATTTCGGTTGGTAATATTATCCAGCAGATGTTAAACCTGTTTAAGAGTATACAGTATTTGTTATTATCTGATGTCATATAAATAAAAATCATCGTTCCTGATAAAAGCGTTCCTATTGGTAAAAACATGTAAAACACTTCTAGTTATATACACACTAATTGTAAGCAATGGTGAGATAGATTTAAATGAAGTAAGGCAGTCACTACTTCTAATATTTGCCATAGATCTAATTACACGCTTTTGAGCTATAGAAAGACCTCATCCGATAAAACCGCTGCACCCCAAAAAAGCAATTCCGTACTGGATTACACTGTGCACCTGGCCATATTAAAAACTAAGTAAATAATTATAATCTATTTAAGTTTCTAATCTGGAAACAGGCAGAATTGATTTTCAGAGTTAAAGTTACACAATGATTCAGTTTTACTTGGATTACTGGAGTTTCAACAATTTTGCGGTGAAAAAATATTAATGCTGCATGAAGCCGCATTGTCGTATCTGGTTACACCGTAGTTACAGATTATGTATGCCTGTTTATTCTGATACGTTAGTGTATATTTATTATTAAATGATTGATTGATGATTCCTATTATTCGAAAAGAATTTCACACCTCCTTCCAATTCCCACGCAAAACTACGATGGAATTTACCAACATCTTCCCGTTAACTGTTGCTCCTCCATCCCTAGAAAATTAATTGGCCGTATCTCGGACCAGAAATCTACCAGGCCAGCTAGTTTTCGGGCACGCACGCATAGTAAGGGCCCTATTAATCCTTCATAACCGAAACTCCAACTCAAAATAGGTGAGTTTGTCATCCGATCTCCTAACCGGCTCTCGTTAAAATTGATGATATCGCGGTGCCCACATCCATCCGTCCGCGCAAGCATTCACACACACACACATTCGCCCCGAACCGAATGACATTGGAGAGAAAGAAATAACGCCGGTGAACAGAGAGCAGGATGATGGAAAACGTAGCATATACGGGCGTCACGCAGGAGAGAACTAATAGGTCTTAAATTGGTCCTGATTAGCTCGCATACCTGCAGCTGTCGTTTCCTCCGTTGTTTAGGTGGTACCTCTTCGCTTTACTTGGCGGCGTTGATTGCTTCAATTGGTAACCATACGGGTTATCCCAGATGAACATGACGATATAATAGGGGGATTTCGTTTAATCACTTAGTACTTGGAATTGGAAAGTTGCACGTGCAAAGCTAGCTACGGCTAACCTTAAATTAATTGACATACACGCAATAAATTTTCTTGAGTTAATTAATACACTTGAAGAAAACTCGAAAATAAGAATAAATGTAAGAAAAGTAGTGAAATCAGATAAGAACGTAAAATGTGATGAATGATGAGCGATATTGCAAAATTTGTGACAAAGAAATATTCACATCACACTGAAAGAAAAACATGATTCAGTTAACCATTTATCAATTAACTAAATGTATGCTTCTTTTTAAATACGACTAATTTACTTTTCTTGGCTTTTTGTATATTTAATTTTTGACACGTTGGTTCTAATTATTTTTTTTAACTTAACGAGTATTTGTATACACATACGCCAAATATTGATGCCTGCAAAAATCAAGCATGAAAAGTAATGGGTCAAAAATTTGTTTAATATTTTAATTTAGTTGTGAAGACGGATCAATAAGTCTCGTGACTTTTTGACCTTCCCTCGTAGCTAATTAAATCAATCAACACTGCTCTCATCAAGTGCCATCTAGTAATAGATATCTCTCAAATTTTGGGCAAGCGCCGTCATAACTTTGTGTTTGGCAGCTACTGAAAGCATACAACCTCGTGAATTTTTGAAAAAAATGGAAAAAAAGTGAATTTCGGGTCCTAATACACATTATTTTTTATGGAGAAAAACCATATTCAAACCATCGGCAATTTTTGATGGGTATTATGGGGATTCTACACCGTCAATTGCAATGGTAAAAAAGTGGTCTACTAAGTTTCGTTATTGTCACACAAGCATTATTGACGCCGAACAGTGTGGTCACTACACCTGAAAACGTCGAAAAAATTCAGGATATAATGTTGGTTGATTGGATAGCGAAAGTGCGCGAGATTGCTGATGCCACAGGCATGTCATTTGATGCTAAATGGTTTGTTGGGTTTTAGAGAGCTGTCCGCAAGATGGGTGCTGCATTGGTTCACAATTAACCATAAACGCAATCGTGTGACAACTTAGCGTTGTTTATCTATAATACGGATAAGTTTTTGCGCTGTTTTGTAACGGTGCGGTAGATTAAACATGGATCCATTACAACACATCGGAGACCAAGCAGCTGTATAAATAATAGGTATCTCCGAGCGAACCGACGCCAAAAAATAGGCAAGCTGGGTTTATCAGCTAACAAGGTCATGGTGACACTTTTATGGGATGCACACAGCAGAATACGCATTGATTATCTTCAAAAGGGAATAACAATAAATAGGGAATATTATGCCAACTTATTGAACCGACCCGAAACGACTTGAAAAAACGAAAAAGGACTGCATTTGGCTAAGAGGAAAGTGCCTCTTAATCAGGACAATACGCGAGTGCACACAAGTGTAGTCGCATTGGCAAAAATCCATAGATTATGGTATGAATTGCTACCCCATCCGCAATATTCTCCGGATTTAGCACCCTGTGTCTATTTTCTATTTCTAAACCTAAAAGATAACTCGTCGGAAAGAGATTTAGCTCCAACGATGAAATTATTGCATATTTTGTGAACCTTGAGAAATGCTATTATTTGGAAGGGATAAAAAAATGGAAAAACGTTTGGATAAAGTGTATTGAATTACGAGGAGATTATGTTGATAAATATATGTTTTTTTTTTGGTAAAAAAACTGCCTTTTATTCAAAAAGTCATGGGTTATTTAGTCTTAAGCCACAATTCTTCAGCAAGCACGTATATTTCACCCCATCAAACGTTTTCTTTTTTTTCCTTATTCCTATCACAACCCCAATAGAATAACAGATTTAGGTGACTCACTGAGCGCGTCCATCTCTCCCATCAATTCCGCATTATACTGCCCGACGCAGAGCTCCATTCTGCGGAGGTAAATACCGTTTTAGCATATACATGGGAGTAGCGTTTGGCCCCCTTTTCGCCACACATCGAAGACGATTCCACCCTCGGTGTACGGCGTTCGCGAAATGTCCATCGCCCGACAACCCCACACCGTACCTTTACCGTTAAAGAGCAAACGCGCAAGGTATATATATGCGAGGGGATGTCGAGGGGTGGTCGTCCGATGCACCCCTGCATAACAAATCGCCGCCGTGGTGCAGAGCGAAAGGGGACGGGGGGAGGAGGCGCTTTCGACGCGTGCACGTGAGAGAGGGCGACCTTAATCAGACGTGTTTGATTGCGCGCCCGTTGTTCGGACTCCTCGAACCTGTCACTGATGTATAGACGGTCCTGCGGCGCAGTAGTGCGTTGTTTGTTTAATGATTTTTTCCTCCGGTGTCCGGAACGTGCGTGTAGGTGATTTATTGCAAGCGCTGCAGATTGTTAAAGCAATTGATATATTGCGTAAACTTAATAGATTTTATGGCGTCGTACCTGCATATATATGTATAAGCATAACTACACTGTAAAAAAAGTTGCCTACAATTTTACCGGTAAATTTGCTTCATAAGGTAAAATTTCTACCATCTAGTAAATTTCACATGCTGATGTATTTTTCAAAGATTGTACTGTAAAATTCGTATGTAATATTTCTATGAACTATATATTTGCCAAACGCGTACAGTTAAATAACCTACTAACCAATCACATTGCGGCGTATGAATTTCGTATTTTCCATGATATCTACAGTTTTACTCGAAAATTCAAGTAAAAATAAATATAAAAGATCCTCAAATTTTTACCCAAATTTAAATACCCAAAAAAATGTCAATTTTACACTTTCAAGCAAATTTTGAGAGTAAATACAAAATTGTACATGCTTTTTCCTGTATTTTCCTTTTGAATTTTTGTTACATCTTAAACTTACATGAAAAAGCTATAAATTTTACCGAAATCTTTTTTTCCATGTTAAATATCCTACAAAAAAAACATGTAAAAGAAAATTTACATGATTATGGTAAATTCACAACGTTGTTACATGTAATATTCCTAATTTACCATGGCAAAATTACTGTAATTTTTTTGAGTGTACAGATAAATTTTATTCAAAGGTCAATTAAAATAACCAAATCAATCAATAGATTTGGTATTTAATTTTAAGTTGCGACGTTTCGTCTTTCTTCATGGCATAATGATTTAATACAGAATAACCTTGATTTTATTTATTTTTAGTTCTTTGGATTAATTGGAACAGGGTATGAAATGATTTTCTTTTTTTTTTGTAAGCCACACCAAGACATGTGAAAATGTTTGAACAGCGAAAAAAAATTACATCTGGGGAAGAAAGTAAAAAAAACTTGGATTGCTTGTTGTCTATCTTACAACTTAATGCCGTCACTGATGTTATTCAGTCATAAATTTTCACTAATCCTAAGAATTGCATCAATTTGGCACATAGCATTAATAATTATATCCAGTGATATCTGAAACATCCCTCAAAATTTACGTATTATTGTTGACGAAATCTATAAACAAACCTCCAAACTTATAAAAACCACATATATTTTTTCTCTCACAATTGCCAAGGTCTTTTAAAAATATCAGCTAGTATTAGCACAATATGCGCTAATGTTAGGAAGTGCATCTGTTTGACAACATAGCAGTGATAATTACATCTGTCGACATCCTTGATATCTGTCAAGATTTACATATTGTTGTTACTGAGACTTCTAAACAAACCTTCTAACCAACAAACATCACATTTATTTTTAGTCTCACAACTCCCAATGATCTTAAAAAATGGTGAATAAATATTAGTATAAATATTTCCGCTAATGCTAGAATATGCATCGATTTGAGGCATACCAGTAATAATTATATCCACCGATATCTTAAACATCCCCCAAGATTTACATATTGTTGTTGTTGAAATCTATAAACAAACCTCCAAACTTATAAAAGCTACATATATTTTTTCTCTCACAACTCCCAAGGTCTTTTAAAAATGTCGGCTAGTATTAACACAACAATATGTGCTAATATTAAGAAGTGCATCCGTTTGGCAACATAACAGTGATAATTACATCTGTCGACATCCTTAACATTTGTCAAGATTTACATATTATTGTTACTGAGACTTATAGACAAACCTTCAAACTTATAAAAGCCGCATATATTTTTTCTTCCACAACTCCCAGTGTCCTTCAAATATATTGCGAAAGTAATGAAAAATAATATGACTTTCAATTTCATATTCAATAGTATTTACTATTCATATTATACTATATTATTATTGTATTTATTATGACCATCGCTCTCAAAAATGAATTTTAGGTTTTCATCAAACAAAATTATATTCAGTCATCCCTATTTTGGAAAAAAAAATCTGCAACTCCTTCGCAAAAATTATTTCGACGTTAAAAAAACCGCCCGTTTCATAAAGTCGAACGAATTTCTAAAATCATCATTTCGAAAACAAAAAATAACTTGCCATTCCCTTCATAACAATTAATTTCAACATTTAAAACAAAAATTATACGCGCTTCATAAACGGCGAAAGAATTTTTAAAATCGGTCCGCTAGTTCCGAATCTGCTTGCGATAAACAAACCGACCATAAGATGCGTACGACAGACAAGGAAGCACCTTCTCTGTCTTAAGGCAGCCCGCGCGTTTTGGAATGCACGTCTACCATTGAACGTGCAACAAACGCAACAGCAAAATTACATAGCGACCCGTAGGATAGACAAGGTCGTAGCCCGTTTTATCCCCACTCTATCGTCCGCACTCCGTCTGTCTTATTGGCGAAAAGATAGGACAGCGGAGTCCTGCTCACAGAAACGATGTTCACCCCAAGTTGATCCCCCCGCCCTTCCCTCCTCTCCCCGCAGCATTCCATCGACCGATGTACCGTGCATCGATCTACTAAATCGTCTATAATTTTTTTATTTATTGATCTAGATGAATGAAATTTGGTGTGTATGTCAAGGAAGGTATACTGCGTAAGATTGCGTGATCAAATTTTCAAAATATGATTTAGATTTATATATATTAGGTGATAGATATGAAAAAAGAATAAATTTATGCGTTTTATACATATTAATCACACGAAAGTCAAGATAGATTGATTTATAGCATTTTTTTTTAAGGAATCTTGTAAAGGAGAACATTAAAAGCATTTCTCGCCATATACAGGGTGATACTTTTAACAGAAAGGATATTGCTATATCGGAAAGTATTCAAACGATAGATAGTGATTTAAATGCAGAAAAAGCTACGTATTCTACAGATACATTAGAACATTAACTTATCTTGTAAACTTTTAAAATAAATAACCTTCAAACTAATGGGCCAAGTTTTCCTTTTAGAATGTATATAGACGATTTGTTTTCTATTAGACGGATAATATTACATAATTATTTTGTAATTAAGACAGCAAAATTTCAATTTTCGATGATTTATCCTGCCAACATAATGCCACAAGATATGTTTATTCTGTAGAAGGCATAGGCGACATTCCAAATATATTAGTGAACTAAGACTGTATTGGTACTTTTATCTTTATGAGAGGCATGCTAGTGTTTATCTGCAGTATAGAGGCTTGAAATGGATTTCAATAGAACATAAAACAAATAAACTTTCATTTATTATTATTATATTATTACTTTGACAGATGAAAGGACTCTCGTTGTCTGTTTGTGTTAGCCTAACCTAGCAGTGGTTCTTAAGCCTCTACGTTAAACGTTTACGTATAAAAAATATAAATAATTTTTTTTCTGAAAATATACGAAGCCCATGATACAATATTTTAACTTCAAACAAAAAGGGAATTCAACGACTCTAAAAAAAAAGCTAAACTAAATGACAGATTAACGATGGAAATCCTTTGAGATTTAATTCATTTATTTAAAACAGGAAATTTTCATAAAGATGCAGTAATATTGAATTAATTACTGCACTCTGATGATGTAAATCTTGTTAGTGAAAATCTAGTGTTTTAAATGAATGAATTAAATCGTAAGAGACTTCCATTTCATTTATCGCTTCGAATAAACCTGTGCACCAATTTACACACACCTTGTATAAGTACCTACCATTAAAATTGAATCAACTTTCGCCGGTTAAAAAAAGAACCCACACTAATTAATGAGCGAGCTTTGTTATAATTCCTCCTGAAAATATTTAAAAGAGACGGATTTTGTCACACAATTGCCTGCTTAAATATACATTTAACTCCGTTAAAATAACGCATTGTGCATCAGCTTCGAAAGCATCCTTTGTCCTAAACCTTCCCCAACATTTTAAGCGGGCACCGCTCTGTTATTCTTCATACGTTTCGAGGCACTAGGGGCTATTCACCGTATCTCCTCACGCAGAATAGGTAGACAATTACTATAGGACATTCGGCGCACGTGGTTCGCTACCCACGTGTCTGACACGTAACGAAAGCGTTCGACGACAATGGAAAAATACAATCGCCCGTAAAGATCAGCGTATTACGCGCATTTACTCTAATCCAACTGAATCGTACGCGGTTGTATCTATTCGTTTTGGGCGTTGGGGCGATTCCCAGTATCCTCCGTAATCGGCTGATACGTTATATACGATTGCATTCGCGACGCGATAAATAAAGGCCAACAACGAACGGCCAATTAATGCATTTAATCTCGTAGTTTTCGTTTTCCCTGCGTTGTTCACCCACACGGTCCCTGCTAATACATTTTTATGTGTGGAGATCGTACGCTTTCGCCCCGGTAGAGTTGGGAGGCCATTGTTCAGTTGTCCACTGACCAGAAGCAGAAGGATGAAATATACCCTGCCGGCAGGGCGCTCGGTAGAGCGGAAAGCTGGCTCCAGAGCCAGGTAATTACTTTCCAGACAATACAATCAATTAATTACCAGTGACGCGCACCGCAGCAGGTCGCCGGGACGCGTGCTGGTAATACCGTCGCGACGCCTCTGTAGCGCACTGAGGGCGGCCGTTCAAGTCGACGGAGCGGTCTTTTCCACGTGCACCGTTGGTGGCGGAGAGATCCACGTAAATGGAATCACTGACGGCGCGTGAGAGAAAGAGACGACGAAGGATTCCGACGATACTTTGTTTGATACTGGAGGGTTGAAATTTAAATCTGCAATGAAAAGGTCTACGGGAATATAAACATAAAAGGCAAAGATTATCCAGATAACCTGAACAAGTTGTTCAAATTGCTTTGTTGAAAGAAAACTATTTTATTATTATAACTAACAGCTTCTTACTTTCGCTCGACGTTTCGCTGTTCATACTGACAGCTTCTTCAGGATAACTGAACTAATTCTCCATGGTCCGACATTCTTCTTATATACGCCCCTGGTGCATCCAACCGTGTAGTTTCCGCTCCATTGACTGTGATGGTTCGTGGTAGCTCTTCCAGCTGTTGCTAAGGTGGTACCCTCTCTCTGTTAACGTTTTATTCTTCTCTATTTCTATGGCTTCCCTGATGAGTCTTTTCCCGTAGTTCTTGGTGGTAGTTATTACTTTAAGACATTAATACAAACATTGCTATCCAGAGCCGAAACCATCAGTGACGAACAACATCTTACCAGTGAAAAGATACATTTGGAGAAAGCACTAAAGAAAAATGATTACACTGACATCGACATAAGGAGAGCAACTAAGAAGAAGACAACACTGGAGACAACTACAGAACCACGAAGAGGCATGGCGTGTTTACCTTACATAGCAGGAGTCACCGAAAAAGTAGGCTTGAATTTAAAGAACCGTTAACTACAAGTACGCTTCGACACATTGCAACGTTCGATTCCTAGCAGTATTCTACCGACCGCAAAGGATAAGATACCCAAAGGCGAAACCCGCAAAAAGCTGTTAGTTATAGTTACACCGCCCGTGAAAGCCTACGCAGTGTTATTTTATTATTACATAAATTGAAATAAGTAAATGTAAAATATTGCTCTGCTTTCTTGTACGATTTTAGGGCAAAACAACTTCCCAAATATCCATTATTTCTTGTATGACTAAAACATTGATTTAAGAATAATGTTAATAAAGGCTGAAATAAAATTTTCTCCTTGTAGCAGGTTTTTCATATTTTACTTCTACTAAATTTTCACACGGCCTGCGATTGCCAAATCTTAACTATGTGTATGTATTGTTGGGTTAAATTACGATTATGACATCTCAAACGTACGGCTAATCTTTCCAGATCTTTTCTTTTCACTGCCGACTAAAACGGGAAGGTAATACTTGCAGAGGAACTTCTCGGGTGTAATTATATCTCTTTAATCGAAATTCCTTTCGCGGCATTTTCTCCTTATTGCCCGTTTACTTCTTACTTTTATAACTCTCCG
This sequence comes from Protaetia brevitarsis, assembly GCA_004143645.1. Taxonomy (NCBI): domain Eukaryota; kingdom Metazoa; phylum Arthropoda; class Insecta; order Coleoptera; family Scarabaeidae; genus Protaetia; species Protaetia brevitarsis. The sequence goes on from RXPK01004757.1 coordinate 74,607, forward strand.
CGCAATATTTTCGCTTCGGATCGCCATGAATCAGTCCTTCCACGGACCGTCGCGTCGTCTATAAGTATGAGAAACGGCCGATTGTAAAACCGTTTCGGTCGTGCGTATACCCATCTATATATAGAGCCCCTTTCCTTCCCTCAATAAAATAGAGTATTGCGTGGGCCCGATATACCCCTCGACCGGAGTCCATAACTATAATTCACCCGTTCGGCAACGGCGATTATCCTACAAATAACCGCCGCCCAGCGCGGCCTCGGCATCACCTACGTATGTGCCGCCACCTAAACACACCATCGAATCTTCGCGGAGGCGATAGAGGGCCGCCCCTCCCAGGGTTACTGCGATTTTCGATTTATGGAGGCGAGAATGCGTGGCGGTTTACGCACCTCAATTCAGAGCCGATGTGTGTGTTATTGGATCTTGTATGTGGAATCGGATGGGATATATAAAAGAGACACACAGAAAGGCAGTAATAATATAGTTCATGGTTCACTAAATTAAATAAACAATTGGTATATTAAAATAGCATCGCCTTTTATTACAGTTGCATACAAGGGAACACCGGCAGACGTCAAATGCCGATTTCCATGAGACTTTACAGACTGAAAGAGTACTACGGTAAAAGCACGACACAATTTTTTTTCTGCGGAAACCCTCGTTTTAGGGATACAGCCCCTTTCCAAAGTTTACGCGATTTTTCAATTTTTTTGGAATATCTCCGAAATTATAACAGATATTAAAAAACTTCTTTAACATAATTTGCAAATATAAAAACAGTATCTATCCTTCGCTAGTTGCTTTATAATACATATCCTTATGAAACCGACTCGATATCACATAATCCAACCACGCAGATGTCCCTACCGGACACGTATAAGCAATTCATTCACCGGTCTTCCGCCACAATTTCGCGACAGATAGTTCTGATTGATGACGACGGCAGTTATCGCCTTCTTCCTACTACCCTCTCACCCCTTCCCTTCGTCTGGGAGACTTCTTTTCGTAAACGCCAACGTCCGGTAATGCGTTATAATGCGTCAATCGGTCGCCGGAACCTTCAACCGAGGCGAAATTGATCGGTGGCGTCACCTATAGATTGATTTCGCAAGTCGCGATGGATCGTCATCACTTTGACAACAGTGTCGTAGGTGGTCGTGGTGGACAAAGTATACGTTTCTTATTGGCGCACCCGCAGTTTTTGATAAATGGATGTGGGAGTGACCTTCCTTCAGGTCTACTGGCGATTGTATACGGTGTAAATTTAACGTGATTCCTTCTTTTTTTCTTGTGGCGGATAGTCGTGATGTGCCAGTAAGTTTGACATGTATAATTTTCTCCCAGAGTAAGGTTTTTGCCATGGTTTTCCCTTACTCCGTGGCCATTGATTTTATATAAGTATATTATATATAATCAGTGTCCTTGCTCCTCCCAGCGAATGCTGGGAGATAACGAAAGTCGTTCTATGGGCGCATTTAATAATAACTGATAGCTCACTGATTTACAGTAGACTCGCGATTATGTGAACTAATCACATTTCACATATTTTATCATTTCTCAAAAGTAGTATTCATATGGTCGCGAAGCTACTATATTATATTTTTGTTATTAAGAATCATGGGGAAATTATTTAGTTAGAGTAGGATCATTCAATTGTTCTATTGAACCCATATAGTACTTAGAATAGGTAGCCTCGTGTAGTACCTTTTTTAGGTGGAGCACAGGGTTGGGATGATTTGTAATAATTTAGTTTTCATAAATAAAGCGCTTAAAAAGTAAATTTGACAATCTCGATTGTGTAAGGATAAATAATGGGATTAACTATACTAATATGCATATCTTATGATATGGTAGTAATAATTAAGTCCGCCAACATCTTAGACATCCTTCAATATTTACATAATGTTGTAATATTATTATTATCATGATACGAATGTAAAATTACATTACTCTATATAGTAAAATTTAATTAATAAGTTAACTGTTCATCTTAATTTCCTATGTAGATTTATCGAACCCTTTTTGTAGTACACGGTTAGTCCTTGTCGCAAAATCCATAAAATAAACCAGTTACTACTCGTGCCCTGACGTCCCCTATTAATTGTGATTTATACCATGTGCGCAATTAAACTTCCAAAGTTAAATATTAGAGAACTGACTCTTCGTTACTCGGAGAGCACGCTCGGCTGCAGCGATGACACACGCACAGTTATAATAAACGTAGGATGCTGTATTCGGACAGGTTTAGCGACACACGTTGGAATAAGTAAACAGGAGGAGAGGGTGACGACAATAGGTGGTCGGTTACCCCTAAAAAAAAAAGGGTGCCGGTGCTCTTTGTTAACGGTGTGATCTGCCGCTTTGTCAGGAAGCGTCAGCAATTAAATTAAATGAAGTTCTGTTAGGTGATTTTAAGCGTATCTTTTAAGAGGAGTTTGTACGCGGTAAGAAAAATTCGTTGTTTAGTGAAAATTTGTTAGAGTTATAAATTTTAATGGCGAATTAACATACAATAATACTTGATTTAACAAATTATACCGTAAATGAGTTTACCCTTGTTAATGCAACAAATGTATGCGATTTTGTAGGAGCCAGCAGTACTTTACTGGTTTCGTGTTGGAACTTGCAAGTTGCAATAACACGGTTGGCATTAATGAACGCAACTGACGATTAACACATAATTATAGCACATTATGCATAGTTAAGATTTTCATTATGAAACATAATTTAAACCTATGTGTACTTGGCAATTATAAAAATCAAACAGAAAAATACGAAAATTAGATGTGGAACGACGACATTAATGTTGTTGGGAAGTGTACACTTCTCACAGGAAAAATCGGGACACCCATAATTCAGAATTTAAAATTTCTTGATGTAAGTGCAACTTTCGGAGGACGTATTCACTTATCATAGTCATAAATCACTTAATTATGTATATTACTGCGATCCAAAGTACCGACTAGTAATTTAAACAGAAAAATAAAATATATAGAAGAAAAAGGTTATGTATTAGAATAAACAAACGGAGTTTCGGTGGCGGCGTTCCTTTAGAAATATCAATTGAAAAAAAATACATAACAACAAAAAGAACTCATTGAAAAAACGGCTTCATTTAGAAATATATATGTATTTTAATTTGTTTGATGTTATGTAGAGATAATTCTTTTTTAAAACATTGTATGGTGGGGATTTTATTATTTAAAATTATGTACTCGTTAGTGCTGCTTTATATTAGTTACTTACTTCGATTTATGCTCGGAGTATTCGTTTAGCAATAGATAATATGTCAGTCAGCCTTCTCGTTTTGGGGGTAACTGATTTTCACAATTTATTGACTCTTATTGACACTATTATTGATGTATTAATACTATTGTTGTTTACTATTCTTAAATATTGTATTACTATAAAGTTTCCTTCTATCTATAAAAAAATTACCAACCAGGTTTAGATTATTTTAAAATCTTAAATAAAGCATTAAGTTCGCAAAGAAATTATTTATTTTATGACAAAATTAATTGCTTTAGAAAATTTTTTAAATAATCTTAACTGTTTTTTGGTAATTTTTTAAACATAGAAAAATATGTATGTAGTAATACTATATTATGAATACTAAACAACAATAATAATGAATACATCAATAATAGTGTAATTAATCATGTGAAATCACATTGTTTTCAAAAAACTCTGAAGCTGATTACCATATGTCTATTGTAAATGAATACTCGCGAGCATAAATCAAACTAAGTAACTAATATCGTGAGTAATAGGTGATATAATGTTAAATATCCCATCGCCATGTTTCTAAAAAAAGATTATCTCTATATAATATCACAACAAGTTAAAATACATATATGTGTATTTCTAATTGGTGTCTTCTCCCACGCGTTCTTATTTGTTATGTATTTTTTTTGCATTATTATTCCCTATTCGTATTTCTAAGAAACACCGCCACCGAAATTTCCCAACTGTGCTTTATTTAATGTATAAACTTTTCTCTATATATATTATATTTCTATTTATATTATTAGTCTTGCCCTTGATCGCAATATACACACAAAGAGGGATTATGGCTTGATAAGTGCATATATCTTCTGAAAGCTGCATTTACACCAAGGAAATTTAGGATTGCTGGTGTCCCGATTTTTCCTGTGAGAAGTGTACATGTTTAGATTAAGTTTTATTTATTATTTATACAAATCATTATTATTGTTATTATATGACAATTCTATTCAATTATTTCTATACTATAATTTTTTTCGGTAACAATTTCAATAATATTTATAAGAAATTAATTTTAACAAAATAGCATAGCTTTTAACGTATTACTGAATATTTTACCATGTTACTACCGCCTATTCACCGGGATTATGTCACATTTATATTAATAGAATCAACACTCCACCGAGCCGTTGATGAATGGTTTTTTTCTACGATGACATACCCTTCTAGTTCCGTCAAAGATTCCGGGGGTGCTCTCTAATCTAATAACCGAAATGCATCGCGATATTAATCCGGTAAGTGAGCGTCGACGAGTAGTCGAACTGGCAGGCGAGAAGGGAAACCGCGCAGAATGGAAAGATCGTGTAATGTGCGCCGTTTACGCTCGCTGAACATATTTGTAACACACATTGTCTTCTGTCGACGCTATGCCTGTCAATTTTTGCGACCGCGTGGTCATCGATGCCAGTCAACATAAGCGGATTGCGTTAATCAGATTTATGTCTTCAATATGTGCACGTGGAAGTGCTGATTGAATTAAACCATATACGAGGAAAAATTAGGGAGTGGAATTTATTTCGTTTTCACAAAAGAAAATATTTTCTAAATAAATCCGCAATTTTAACAGTTTCATTCTCTGCGATATATATCAATAGAATACTCCCTTTAATGCCTTACCATAAACGCCTTTTCCAATCTCTCCCCTCCCCCCTTTCCCCCGCGCTACACCACTCGAAGCGGCCGAAATAAACAAAATAAATGGCGAAGCCATTAATAAACACGCCTGGAAATTTGGATAGAATAGGAACGCTTCGAGGAGGCGCAGTCGTCATTTTTTAAAAATCCAATCTTACCCCTCCCGCGCGGGACACACAGAAAAGGGAAGCCCTCTCCCCGGTCTCCAGTAATAAAAATAATATAAACCTGTATAGAGAGAAATGCCCGCCGTTGGGTGTCAATCAATTGGGTTTTTATGGTTTATTTTTCTATTCTCCCCCTATGGACCTCGCGCGCGCGCGAGGTAAAGACGATGCGGAAAGACCATCAGCAGCAAGCAGCAGCAACAACACATAAATAAATTCGCTCCTGGCGCGCGAAAGTGCCCCGGAGAATTTGATTACAACGTTTAATTCAATATCGAAGTATGCACAGAATTTATACCCCGCTTAAATGCGACGGAGGGCGAATGAGGTGGGTTGGGGTTCTTTCCGTCGAACTTTTAATCAATTTTCGCCGGAAGAAGTATGGAAAAAGAATTCCTTTTTCTTTCACGGAGAAGCGAGTATCTCTCAGTTGTTAAGTAATAGGTTTTTTTAACGCAATTTGTCTATTTTTTTTTTTTTGAGCTATCTTGCAGGTTTTGAAATAAAATACTTGGATGAATTTGTATTGTAGGGCTGAGGCGTTGGAGTCTTAACACGTTTATCTTATGACAACTCAAAATCATTTTAAGCTGTAATCCTCAAATGTTACCTTACAAGAACTAACACTTCTGTGGTTGTTGTTCATACTAGATTCTTCTGGGCTTCTGGGCTGGAACTGCGTCCTGGATCTTCTTCTAGCTGATGTTTACGTCCTATCGTTAGCACTATGAAAACTTTATAATAAAGCAAAAAGATCTGATTTATGGGACGAACATAGAACGTCTCGGACTAGATATAATTGCTCCCTAAGAAAGGCGAAAGGAGAGTCTTGGAAAAAAATTCCGTCAGGAACTAGAGGGTCTCCCTAAATGCTCCAGAATTCGAAAAGTTCTTGCAAAAGAAGGATCTACCAGAATAGGGTCTCTGAACAAACCTAACGGCGAGGTAACCGACAAAGGAGAGCAGGTTCTTCAGCACCTTCTCGAAGTGCACTTTCTCAACTCTGAGATCATTCAAGCTCAGTTTGTGGGGAGGAAGGGAACCTAGCGCGTAAAATACTCCAGGTTTCTAGAATACGATGGGCACTTGAATCCTTTAAACCCTTTAAATTGGGTAGTTTGGACAGCATTTTCTCGGCACTGTTACAACAGGGTGGTGTACCGTCACCGTCACTGTGGTGTCTGGCGGTGGACGGCCTGCTCTTTGAATTTCGAGGAGCGGGCTTCCACGCGCAAGGCTATGTCGCTGACATCACCATCCTTGTCTGAGGGAAATTTGAGGGCGTGGTATCCGACAGGATGCAGGTCGCCCTCAGGCTTGTAAAGAGGTGATGTATAATGATCATAATGCAAGAAGCAAGTCAACTACTATCAAAATTTGGTAGATCAAAAACATTTACTTAACTTTTATTATGGCCAAGTTCACAGTAGACTTTGCTATGGGGTGATCTTCTGGGATTCGTCGACCGCTGCGAATGGGGTATTTTTGGCACAGAAAAGGATTATTCGATGTATAGTAAATGTTAAATCCACCGATTCATGTCGACCGCATTTTAAAGAATTAATATCTACCCTTGCTAGCGTTTATATTTTGGAGGCTTGTTGCACGTCTTTCGGAATAAGGCTGATCTCGCGAAGAATGGCGATGGGCATTCATATAATACAAGAAACAAAAACAAATTTAGTGTACCTCTGAATAAATTAAATATTACAAAAAGAGCCCCTATATCCGTAGGAATAAAATTATATAACTTGCTTCCTAATGATATATCAACAATCACTGATATAAAGCACTTTAAATTACGAGTACGTTCTATGCTGGTTTAGGACAGCATCTACTCCGTGGAGGAATTTTTGACATCACTTAAACGATGAGCTACTTCATTCGAACATGTGTATTCATTCATTCAAGTTAGGGTGGGCACTTGATGGCCGGGCACTTGAACTTGGTGCTCATTGTACCATCCCTATTGATTCTCTTATTTCCACTCGAGCAGCTTGGTGTTCTCTATAAAACCCAGTATCTTGCCCAGTTTACTTTCTGGTCAATATAATACTTCGTGAATTTAGAATAATCTTAAATCCCAATCTAAACCAGTTTTTTTATTTTTATCACGAAATATTCTAGAAGAAAAAAAAACACGGTTAGAAAGAAAGTTTCGTAGCGAAAAAGCGAATTTCCCTCACCGACGGACGGACGTCGAATACCGAAAACAACAAAACAAAAACAAGGCAGAGACACCTCCCGGAATTGATACCCGACTTCCAGTATAATAAAACACTTATCGGCTTGTCGCTTCCCCGAGCACACATTCCAGATTCCAAATCTTATTTCATCCGCCAGGCGAGGCCGACTAGACGACGACACCTCCGCAAGTCTAATATCGAAAACCCGTACGGCGCGCGATACGCATATGTGGCGTCGTCGTCCTTCTCCTATCGGTATATCCAGCACCAGTCCGACGCCCGTCGTCTGAAAGGTGCTAAACCGTCCGCGAGAAAATTGCGATCGTGCCCCGGCCCTAACCGCGTCTATCGCCAGAAACCGTAGTAGCAGCGAGTATCAATCTTCCGGGAGAAAAGGGAAGGTTCCGCACATCCACACACGTGTCCCCGCATAATCAGATCGGATTGCGCGGACGACGGTGCATTCGGACAAAAGGTTTAGTAGTACGGGCGCTGCCGTGCTCATAACGTAGCGACACGATTGTTATTACGCTCTCGATGTATCGACTGATGCATGATGATGATGATGCGAGGGGAGAAATTGGAATTCGCAGGAAGTTGCGAAGGCAATTGATTTCGTTAGACGCGGCTGCACTCGCAAAAATACTTTACTACATATATCGATTGCTCAAATTGCCAAGTATAAATGTTGAATGAGTCAATTTCACTCACGTAGAAGTAATACTAGTAATACTCTCTGAAAAATCATTAACAAAAAAGCTGCGCTGCTTTAATGGTGTTAGCAACCCCATGTAGAATATCACTTTGAAGTCCGCATCATATGTGAACATTTCTTCATTGTTAATTGCAGGTAAAACAAGTTTTATTATTTAAAATAAAAATCGAATTGGTAGAGTAAACAAATAAAAATGAATGTGGAAAAATGGAAATAAAATGGACGTGAAGAATATCATCTTGAGAAGAAAAAATGATACACAAATTAAAAAAAAAAGTCAAAAAGGAGGTGAAACAAAGATCCTGGCAAGATTTTTAAGAATAGATGGAGAGAGAGAAAGAGCCCAAGAAATCATAAGTTGTTACACTGTTGAAAATATTACGGTGTTGGCGTTAGTTTTGCGCTAGTGAAATATTTTAGTGTTGATTTTTACAAACTTTGCCAGACGAATTGACTACATGTACAGAACAGAAATTACTAGAATTTGGTGTGAATTCTTTGTTCAGATATGGGGATTTACTATTTTCTCTAGACATTCAGAAGCATCAACCAATCAGAATTTTTCCCTCGGATAGAAATATAGAAACCCCACCTAATCTAATGTGATATTGCATTATACGCACCACGTGCATTGCACGTGTATCTGTTTTCAGGTTTGTTTCTGCGTATTAATATATCCAAACAAACCACCAAATGTGACTGACCTGCAAAGTGTAACCTTGTGTTATTAAACGTTAATTCCAGTGGGCATAAAAAATTTCAACATCTTAAAGATGTATTGGGAACAACTATTTACGTAAATTAGTCAGATTTGAATCAAATAGCATAAACATTCACTTAATTTTATAATGGTTCTCAAAAAATCATTTTAAAATTAGTACGTTTAGTTGAAACCAAAACTTTTGAATGAGTGGTTCTGTATATTTATAATTGAGAAAACGTCTTAAAGAGAGAATATTATAGCACTAAGAAATAGGAGTTGCATATTAAAAAGGCGTTGTGTTTAGAAAACGGTGTTAAATCATCCAATAGATCGCATTCATTTAGTTAAACAGCTAGTAAATTTGTCTAGTCTAGATCAAATAAAATGTGACTAGAAGTATATCATAATTCCACGTGTTAGTTGGACAAAATAACCCCTTAGCAATAGACAATACTTGACTATCTTTGTTCGTCAAATTTAAACTTCTATAGTTCTCGACAAAATAACACGAAAACAGTGTGTACCTCTCCTGACTATTAAATTAGTCAAAAAAGTGTTAAAATTTTCAACAGTGTATAGAATGTTAAAGGATATGAAATTAATGCAAAACCTTAAAATTAAAATGCTGATCTTTCGTCCATAATTAGGTTAGGATTAGTGGTAAGCGATGTGTGATAATAAAGTACGTACTTCCTCATTAGTTCAATTTAAAATTGTAATTTATTTACTGCATTGAAATTGAAATCTTTCTTTACCGGTTTCGGCTAAATTATTAAACTTCTTCATGTGTAAATTGAAAATGTAACAGTCCATTAAAAAGTAACTAGAAAAATCATCAATTTCAAGACAAAAAGTGAAAATATTTCCGTGCGATGACGCAGACGTACCTTCTCCGGACTCCTAGTTTTTTAATTGAATATCACATTGAATTATTTTCAATTTTCACCTGAAGAAAGCTATTCAATGTAATACATAAATTATACCTGTTTATGCAAAAAATACGCTAAGTATGAAGGTATCAAAGTGCAGTTCTATATAAGGCGATAATAAGAATACCTGATTGGTATTCAATATTTCCATATGATACGAATTTCCATATGGTACGAACTTCTATGTAACGCTGGTGTCTATTTACACTTGGAATACACATAAAATTACACAATATCTCTGTTCTCATTCTAATCGCAAAAACAATACGCCAACTTCAATTTAGTTTCATTATCAATACATTGCCGCAATTTAAAATGAAACTAAAATCCTTACTTACACATCTATATTACCGTTCTCTCTTTTTGTTTTGCAGTAGAATCAGTGCAACTAAACACCGTACTGACGGACACAGTCTCCTCAATGTCTCCGGATCCGAATCACAACGAACTGCCCGATAATCCGGAGAACATCCGCCAGCTGATGAACGGCGGATTACACAAGGAAGCGGCGATCGCAGAAGAGGTGTTGAATTTTCACAGGAGAAGTGCATGAAAACGGGCGGCAGCGCCGAAGACGTCCTGAACGACTTCGTCTCGGCCAAAGCTGATGCTGTGGGCGAGCAGCAACAGCCCGAAGACGATGAGAAGATCAAGGAGTACCTGCAGAGGAGCGATACGGCTGTTATATACCCGGAACCAGTTGGTCGACCGACAGACAACGGTAGGAAAGAAATAATGATTTTTATCTTTCGTAATTTTATATATTAGTATGGTTGTGATAACCTAATGCACATACATGAATTACTAAGTACAAATTTGAAATCAGACGCGTTACAATTTATAGCTCTATTAGTTCATTAGGTAAGAATGTCTATGTTATATTTGTGTGACATCACTTCGAAATCCATTAGTCGAAAATACGTTCGTACGGATATCAACACATGGCTGGCCCATATAAATTTTTATGTCAAGGATATCGGACCGTTACTATTTAATGTTACTTAATATTTTAACTTCGATTTAACTGCTCGCAGATGTAGGGAACAAAAAAAGGTGCGATGCTGTCAGTATAGCATAAGTGTGTGTTAGTGTATCTACATATGAGAAAATGTAATTACAATAATACATATAATATATGTTTACATTAGTAGTTGAAATATTACTCTGATAACTATATATATAACACATCAGATTAAAATCATTTGCACATTCATGATTTTATTCATTATTATTATACCCTTGAAGAACACCGAATTACATAAACAGCACAAATGAGAAACTTTTAAAAATTTTATTCAATTTTATTTTCTATATCGATTTTATGTCCGGTATCATTTATGTATCATTTATGTTACACAATACTGGATGATTCGAGTTTCCCATAGCGATAACTTGCTATATGTTCCTTAAACCTAGTTCCGATTGCTTTTGTTTGTCCAATGTTTCGCATTACTTAAATGATCTCATTGTCAGTGTCTTATGCGAGGTAAAGCAAATGTTTAAAGTGTGTCCTTTAAAAATGTCACCTAAACCTTTCGAAATACGTTGGAAAGGTAACAACAACAAACTTCTTGTCGCAATTTCTTGTCGTGAAGCAGTCGTAACAATAAACGGTTCCCCATTGCCGATCCTTGTGATTTTTCAAAATACTTTTCATCTAATTCTTCAAATTCTACGATTCTATCTTCTAATTCATACAATTATTTACTCTAAATTTCAGTGGATCTATAAATTAACTCAATTAACCGAACGTATTTGTCCGTTTTATAATAAATATTTATTTTTATTCTCGAAGAGCATTTAATGTTGTTTAATGCAGAAATACAAATGAAAATATACTAAAGATGTTTAGTAATTTAAATATATTTAAATTTTTGTTTAAATTCTGTGTAATATCATCAATAAGTTCATATTTACGTTTTAGCATTGTTTAGGATTGGTTTAACGATCTGACATTGTGTAGGACTAAACAAATTTTGAATAAAATATATTTCTTTTAATTATATTAACTTACGTCTATTTTAGATTTTTCAAGCAGAACATTAAAAGGTTATTAGTTAAGTAATATATATAATATAGATTGAGCGAACATTAATGCAGCTGACTTTACGTAATTGATTTAAACATTCGAGTTGTTTGAGCAAATTTAAACATAAGAATTTGTTAAGTGCACCGTCAGTTATTGGTTGAATCAACAAACCTTTTTTTTCCCCGCATAAAAGTCAATTCAAGTAAAGTCTTTTTTTCATATTATAGGAGAACGTTTTTAGACTGCCATAAAATTTATTGTTTGTTTTGAGATTATATTAAATCGCCTGTAAAATTTTCATTCGAATCATAACAAACGTCGCCGATGCGTTCCCGTATTAATGTTCGCGAACATCGGATGCCAACTATTTCTTTCGTAACTCAAAAGATGCAATTCCAAACTCAAAATTAATAGTTCTCCGGGACCATTCCGATCTGCCTAATGTACGGACGAGATTTACTGCTCCAGAACCTACTTAACCCGTTGCTCAGTTCGATTGGCGTATCGGCGATTCGGATCTCGTCTAGTCTGGACGACTTCCAACGCGTATGCAAATATAATTGGTCGCAGATTTATCGCGATATCTAGCGCATCGACCAATAAACGTCTGTGCCCTGCCGTCGTCATGTATATACCTAGAAAAACGCGCGTTTTTTTCGCCAGCAGAACGTCGCTTTTCGCAGAACATATCCACTATGGATGTTGTGTAGACGCCTACTTACGCGACGATACCCATAAAATCCCTGCCGGAGCGCAGAATAGGCGGCCCTCTATTAAAATTAGTACTTCTCTCGTCGATCGTAAATTCGAAGACGCGAAAGATCTTTGTGGTGGAAGTACAACAGACGTATACATGGATGCAATTGTATACTATATAGTAAATTGCCGTTATGAATGCTGTTTAAGAGACGCACAGAGCCAATACAGCGAGACACGGCCTAACTTTAACATTATAACGTCTGACAAACGGTTATGGATTTGGTTGCAATCCAGAGGCTATAACCTTACGTCTTCTAGCAGGGCGGTCTTGGCAAGCGACGCGCGGAAAAATCACGGACCAGCTTATGAAATGGCGATAAAAGATTTTCGGTTCGTTAAGGCCGCTTTGCGTCGAGATGTCGGGCTGACACCTCTTAACAGTCACTTAACCCTTGTTGCGTTTATAAAGTGATATATGCGATCATATTAACACGACTAACTACATAGTTAGAATATTTTAAATTTGTAAGTACAAATAGCGTAGTAATTCACTTTATTTGACGTTGCATAGCGTATCCATAAAGTAACACAGTATTTCTAATTTCTTTATCTCAGGCCCGTTCCTATATATGTTGTCGCCCTGGTGCGGAATTTGTTTGCCACCCTTAAATGCAACTTATTTAAGAAAAAAAGAAATGTTATAGGAAACAAAAAAAAGCAATAGAATTATTTATGATGTTAAACGTTACATTAATTCATTAATACTGTTTATTAATACAATAACAAACAAATGCTTTTAAAAATAATTACAAATTTTAAATAGATACGGGTTAAAAAATGAGAGCATTTAATAAATTATTGTTCGAAGTTGGAGAGTAAGAGGGATTCCTATTCTATACCACTGAAACATATATTTTAAAAAAATAACACCTACCTAGTCACTTGAAACATTACTGGAGAATCTGCATACATGTTAGTTGTTAAGCATGTGATGTTACGCCAAAACCATGTTAGAGATAATATCTACGCATAATGGAAACAGAAATAACTAATTGCCTGAAAATATCGTATTTCAGAGCAAATATATGTATGTATCTAAAGATTTACTAACTAGGTTAAAAACTTGTCATGTCATTAGTGTATTTAGAGGGTTGTTAACATAACAAATTTTTAAAGCTGTGTCGAGTGCTACTGGCTCATGTAGTTTTAGATTAATGGTTTCAAATATTGTACGTTGTATGATCAGTAAGTATTATTCATTAAGAATTGCTTAATATATATGATTAAATACACGAAACATAACTAAATAAACCAGTGATAAGTGAGAAAATATACATAAATATAAATTGCACTGAGAAAAGAAGGTTCTTTTCCACAAAGAAATACATATCTTTTAAAAATAATTATTTCACATAAAGAAACTTTATTTGAATTAGATATAGTAACTTAAAATTAATGTTACTGCTTTCTTTGAAACCATCAAACTATTTCTTTAAAATAATACCTTTTATTCAAATAAATTAGCTTAACAGCAAAAAAATATTTGTTTGGATATATGATATAAAGTACGATTTTCTTAAAAAAATTATTTATTTCATGCAAAGTCGGTACAGTTACAGACAAAGTAGTAGTAGATTTACGTCAAAATTGTATTAGTTAGATCATCACTATATGATTTTCTATACAAATAATAGCAAAGTTTTCTGGCCTATGTCTTCTTAGGTCTTTCCTTTGCTACTATTTACAAGAATAATTTATTTGGATGAATGCATATTTATTAACGACAAAGAGTTCTTTTTCTCAGTGTGTAAAGTAAATATGGTTATCCAAAAACGCTAGTATATATATACCCACGTATTATTTTAGAGAGTATACTGTTAAGAACAGTAAACTGATAATTGCACTATCACACTTTTAACTTACTAGAGGTGCAGTACTCTTCATTTTTCGAATTATTATGACACAATTAATATTTAATGCGTAGAGGAACTAAAAACCTTGTATGCATACAATACATAATTTATTTCAAATACTCTATACCTGTAAAGGCAGCATTTTTTAAGTCGCAAGTTTTGCTCTTAGCATCTAAGTTATATATATTGATGTCTATATATTTCTTTTATACCAACATCTAGTTTCATATGTTTGTATACACTAAAACATTATTGTTTATTAAAAGTCTGCTTTGGGGCCTGTATCAATTGAATCTTAGATGTGTAAGCATTATAATCGATTTCTACTCAGCCTCCTACGTGGTTATCGCGCCGTTTATAACAATAACTTTATATGAATCGCGTGTGTTTGATACAGTATCGTATTATATCTTTCCAGTTTTTTTTTGCCGCCCCTTTCTATGTGCCGCCCTGGTGCTATGCACCACTTGCACCACCGGGTTGGCACGGGCCTGCTTTATCTTCTCAAAAACACTGATACACATCAAGTTAGTTGATAAAAATAGTTTTTTATGTATCAAAGCAGTAAACTGTCCCTTATTGACGTAGTGCATACAACATTTTTTTCGATTACCACTAGTAACGTCCCACTTACTATTCGTAGCGTCCATAATACCTTTATTTATTCGTACACCTAAACCTTTTTTTAACAATTATTTGTTCTGGCATTCGGGAAATATGTGGTAACCACTTCCTTCTTTATGCTCGCACTTTTTGCGTTATTTTAGCTTTTTTGTACATTATCCATTAAAAAGCCCATTTTTGTAGTATTACTTCTAGAAATAGAGGTGATGCTGCTATCGTACTGATCCTATCCTTCAGTTTTCACAATTGAAAATGATTTAATGCTTTAGGTAAGTTGAAATTTTAATTTAACTAAACAGATTCAAGCTAAATTGTTTCCTTATAGAACGTGAGATATCCGTTTGGTTTAATAAAAATTCTAATCATAATAAGCAAAAAAAGATTCAAGAAAGACCATTTTGTTGATTTAACACCATAACTTCTCTGAGTGTAGTAACGTACGCCTGTTTGACAATCATAAGCGTTACTAATTTAACGCCATCTGTCATAATTAAATTCTAGGTAATCTTTCGCATAAGTCAACCCTACACCATTAAGAAATCTGCTGCGGAATTTATGGAGTCGCGGCAACGTAAAGAGGATACTGGAGCAATTCCGCGGAATGCAAGGAGTATATGTTTTTTGTTTAGTAGTATACTAGTGTAATTACCGCTAGTATACTACAGCCAACCCGTTTCCCAGTCGGTTATATATTAATGCGAATATATGTAATGTGTAAATGAAATATACGCGCAATATATTATTCGGTTCAAAGGTTCCACTGGCGCTCGGGACATAATGCTCGAACGATCCCGGGCATCACACGGGCAGATTTATAGTGAGACCGGCAACGACGAGAACTAAATCAAGTTTGTTATGCGGAACTAAACATTCACCGGAAATAAGTAACGTGTGCTAGCTAGCCAACCAGCCAGTCAGCCATCAGCCAGAAGCTTAGCCGTACACACACACAGTACGGAGTGCATGCACGAGTCGCGTCAGGCCCGAACCACGGCACGGCCGGCATTTCGATTCCTGCTGAGACACCCTCCGAAGTAACGTCGGCGAAACGGAACCGTACACTTTGAAAATACATAAAGATGAGACCGTGCGATATTGTCGACGTTGTACGGACGTGTCGTCTAGCGGGAGAAACTGAGACTCGCCTCCTTATCGTTCCATTTGTCTTGTTTCCTCCTGCGGGCGGTAAGGAAAAGCGTTTCCTGCTGCGTTTCTTGCCCCGTGCGGCGCGTATATGCCAGGAGTCGGAGGAGGACGCCTGTAATGGTTTTGCCCGACGTCGTCTTGATTGGCTACCGTTATGCGCGCCATTATATTCTAACCCTGGAGTTCGCGAAGTTGTTTTCCTAGGCGTTATGTCGCATTTGCTTGGTTATCTCGAGGACTGTAAATATTCTACACACTATAAATCCATTCTGCGCATATACCAGTCAAAAGTTATAATATACAAGATGCAGAAGTGAAATTTCAAAAAATCATACACTAAAAAAAAATCCCATAACATATTCCAAAATGTTTACGTAATTGCTAACGAAATTAGGGGAAACTGTAAAATTGTCATAAAAAGACACTAAACATTATTGTACTCCTCGACAAGAATAACCAAATATTGAGCAAGCGAGTAAATCCAATTTTCAAGCAAATGATTCGCAAAGCAGATTTAAATCTTTTTAAGATTTGTAGTCCCTTAATAGCATTCAAATTTCTTTAACCATGGTTTGTATGCATAATATATTATGCGTCATTTACTATTCGTGAAATCAGATTTCACACTGTAAAATTTGTTAAACTTTCCCGTAAATACTGCTGTGGCCTGGCACCCTGGTTTTTGTAAATTCAGTGTGTTTTTATTTATTGAGGTTTGTCTTTGTCAATGTGCCGGGAAAATTCTTTCAGAAATTAATAATTTATTTTTTTTAAGTAAGATTTTGCTAATTGATTTGATTTGATTGTTTAATTTGTTTATTTAAATGTTCAGTTGGTTTATATTATTTTCACTCTGTAATATATTTTTATTTGATCATGTAGTTTATGTCCTTCCTAGAAGAATTCTTCTTCTATGATCTTTGCATTTATGCGCTGCTTTGGCACGTATCAGTTTGTTATATGTATGCGATGTTTGGGCCCCTGAAGGGCAGTTCCTTGAAAGATACCGTGTAAGTACATTTAAATTTATTTTTTATTGCTGCCATTTTGGTATTTCATTTTGATTTTAAATTTTGTTTCGTTTATTTTGATATTATTTCATCAATCAGGGAACTCACTCTTTAATAATTGGCATTATAATATTGTGTACACAAATTAGATATAAGATCTTTTATTATATTTGTTCTAGAAGGTATTTTTTTTAGTTTAAAGAGTTTAACTTTTCCGTTTTCTAGTTTACTGATTTGTATTTAATAGTTAATCACCTCGGGTTAGGTGAAAAGAAGCATTGTGCTTGTAATTAAATTTCATTTTTGTAAATTTACTTGTTTTGTCCACGTTGAAATTTAAATTAGTGGATTGTAATTTTGAGACCACGTGGATTTTTGTGAAAATAGGATTTTCTTCTAGAACAAATTTACCTCTTTTGTTTGTTTAAAGGATTTGCATTGTCCTTTAGTAAATTAGATTCATGCCGTTTTTTTTTTGTTTCGGCCAGGACTCTCAGTCCAAGGTTTGATTTTTCCTGCGTAATTTGTAATTAAATATTTTTTTTTTTTAATAATAAAAATTTCTGATTATTAACGTCATTCAAAATTTCTGTTCTTTTATTTTTGAATCAATCATTTCAATTGTTGGTGTAATTTTAGAAAGTCAAATATTCAGACACCCACATTTTACTTTTCATGATTAGTTTAATGGTGAAAGTAACCCTGAGATAAATAGTTCTTTTGTGCCCTTTTATTTTTATCTGCTGAGCTAGTAAATTTAATTTTTCATTTCTTTTTACTTTTCATTTTGCATTTATGCTGGTACCATCAGTACACAGCAATACGTAATATATTAGGTGTTTTGAACGTTTTATAACAAAATTCATTTTTTAATTTATTCATTGCCTTTGTTGCCTGCGTACCTTACTTTATTTAGTACAGACATTGTAATGTTTTGCGGTTACTGTTATGGTAATGCACATCTGAAAAATATTTTTAATGTATACGTGAGCATCGCAATAGCAGATTTTGTAACGTATAAGTGCACGATTCAAACAATATCCATTAAGAATACACGAATATAATCTACCAGACACTAACTACAATACAAAAGGGTCAGTTTAGACGTTTAGAGTGTAAGATTAGTAAAGTTACTCCAAACAGCCTATAGTTATGTAGTACAATGTAAATGAAGATCCTAATTTTTAAGATTATACTTTGTAAATATGGACACCAAATTGTCAATACCATTACACACATCTTATTGTGTAATTTTATCGTGTGAATTTCTCTTTGTAGTTACTAGTATTTATTACATAGATTTCAATCAAAAGTTATGGAAAAATTCCACAGCATAAAGTTAATTACAAAATTGCCAATGTTATATTATGGAATTTTATAATGTACAATATTTTGACATACGCGATCCAGCGGATCCTTTTTAATCATATCCTCTTTAATCAAAAACAAAATAGGACACGCTTTAGAAAACGATTCCCGCTTTATATACGCGCGATGTGTACATATATTTTGTTTCTTTTTACGTCTAATTCATTTCCACCGCATCGCGGTCGAGTCGAACTGCGGTTGTCGGTGGACGCAGTGCTCTCCGCCATCTCTTGGGCATTACAATTTGACCGGAGATAACGTCGACATGCCGGACTATCACCGATTGCCGCCTGGGGAATTGCTTTCATTAAAAGCAGATATAAATTAACGGAATCCGAGGACGACGTGATTTCGCTAGGAGTCGAGCCTCGAGGGACCGCGATATGGCCGAAAAAGGAGGGTCGTCTAGGTCTAACAAGACGCTGTGTCGATGTTACGTTCAAGTTTTCGATATAAGTATAAGTGTAGAGAAATTATCTTGCTTTGCCGTCAACGTCAAGATCGGCATTCCAGACTTGCTTGTCTTGTGTTCTTAATGAAATAAATTTACTACGCTGGAAATGATTCTCAAGATATGGACAAACTATAATAATACCTAACGTAAAATTCTGCGTAATCAATAACAAATTAACATTCTTTTTCTTCCATATAGGGGAGGGTGGGGCAAGATGGGGCCACGAGGCATGATGGGGACATCGTCTTATCTATAAAACGGCAGTAAGCATCTGTCAAATAATAGCAGTCCTAATATTGACAAGTGCTGTTTTATGTTTGTTGTAATGTAGGAAACTTTACTAGTCGTAATAACAAAGTTACTGCTGTTTCTGCGTGAGCATTGCAATTGCCAGAATTTCGTTATTATTTTGATGGTGAGTTTAACGGCCAGTATCGGAAGCATAAGTAAATTATTTACAACTACACTTTTTTGTGCTTATTAATTGACATGTATTTTCTACAGTGTATTATTCGTTTATTTCAAATATTTAATATGTTATTATAACATAACCAGAAAATGACCCAAAGAGGCAAGATGGGGCTATTGGTATGGGGCAACATGGGGACATTACTATCTCACTCTTTAGTCTTGTCCGTTATGCTTGGATATGCCATTATGCTTTCTCGAAGACATAATGCCTATTTCTCATGTTAGGAATAAAGTACAAGTTTAATCAAACCGTAACAAGCTAAAGGCAACAATCTTTACAAGCACTACGTATAAAAATCTGCTACAAGAAAATAGAAGTCTGGAGAATCCCTAAGGCTAGACTAGAACTACTGAGGGAGACATAAAGGAAAAAAAATGACAAAGAAGAAAACAGAAGAGATCAAGAAGCCGAATTCTGTAAGGAAAGCAAAGAGATAGATTTTTAGAAAACGTCAAGGAAATAATCAAGTTCTGATTGATGACGCTCAATGTTAGTATTGTAAGGGGAAGTATTGATACAATGCTATGGATGGCGAGGTTGGGTACATGGAGGTTGTGCGAATAACGTGGATGTGTTCGTCTTCTATTGTCTCAATTGTTAAGATTAAGTTTAATATTCTTATCGTTATTGTATTTTTTTTTATTTTAAATAGTTTCGCTTTAGAGTTTAAGCTTTGTTCCTGCATGTTTTTAAGAATATTTTAAGAATCTATTTCTTTTTTACTTATTACCTAGATTTATGGTACGACCCATTCTTAACTCACCTGGAAAAGAAATGTGTATTTACACATTTCTTTTCAAAATTTTCTCACAACATCAAGAGTGCCCATCGAAAAATTGTAAATTCATCCATCAGCAAATAAATGTTTAAAGATTACAGCAAGCGTACTTAGAACCCTTGTATATCAATCTGCAATCCTGATGCAGTGTTCTAAAGCTTAATGTTCCCATCTTGCCCCACCTTCCCCTATCTCGTATTTTATACATTGTACATAAATATGCATAAATATATTACACATCACTTGAAACCACACAAGCACTAGAAAAAGAAGTATTGACAAATCTGTTTATATTATATAAGCACTACACGCATATCATCATCATCATCAGGCCGTTCAATCCTTAGGATTATGGCTAACGCTTAGAGCGTTTTTAAAATCCGCTTAATGAGGTGGATTATTCCTCGTTTCTCCTTTCTTTTCTTTCGATTTTTATAGCTTCTTGCTGGTTTTTGCTCTCTTGATTATTTCTCTCCATTTCGTTCTGTCCCGGCATTTCGTCCTCCAGTCCATTATTGCCAGGGCACGTGCATCCTCGCCTATCTCATCTCTCCAGGTTCCTTCTCGGCCTGCCTCTTCTTCTTGGCCTTAATGGGATCCATTGTGTTATTCTTCTAATTATTTCAGTCGGTCTTCTCCTCATAATGTGTCCTGCCCAATTAAGTCTTTGTGCCTTTATGTATTTTACTATATTTTCATTCTTCAATTCATGTTCTATTTCTTTATTTTTCTTTAGTCTTTTCTCACCTTCCTTGTCTTATCTGGCCCAGTATCGCTCTCATTATTTTTCTTTCTGCTACTTTTAGTTCTTCCTCTTCTCTCTTATTTATCACTGTCGTTTCCATGGCGTATGTGATGACTGGTCTTATTAGGGTCTTGTATATCTTTATTTTGTTCTGTTTATTTATACCTTTGCTTTTCAATAGTGCTTTATTCCTTCCATATGTTTGATATCCTTTCTGAATTCTTTCTCTATTCTATCTCTCGCTTCTTGCCCTATTGTTACCCCTAAATAGTTAAACGTCTTAACTGCTTCAAATGTATGTTGATGCGTTTTTAAGTAATTTATTTCCTCTTCCTTTCCTATTTTCATGTATTTTGTCTTTTCCTCGTTAATCACCAATCCGTAGTCCCTTGCTGTTTTTTCTAGTCGGTCAACTGCTTGCACCAGATCTTTTAGACTGGTCGCTATTATTGCCACATCGTCGGCGTATGCTACTACTTGCACTGGATTCTCTATGATATTTTTGTCATGTAGTTTCGCCTTTCTCATTGATCCTTCAAGCGTCAAATTAAATAGCGTTGGAGAGATTGGGTCCCCTTGTTTCATACCTTTAAATAAAGGTGTGAAACTACACGCATAAATCTACTAAAAATAAAATATTATTAAAAAATACGTAAAAACAGGCAACAGGCATTGGCCTAAATATCCGGATATTATCAATGGATGATTATTATTAAGGTGAGTATGCTTATATTAAACTCTACGCCAAAGCAAATTTTCTCTACTTGTTAATAGTTGCAAATATAATCCAATATATAGGTCGACTATCGCAGAGTATAAACCGAACGGTTATCACTTGGAGGATCTCATTAAATCCTCAAAGGTTAAATTATTTCAAAAACACTCTACGTAATAGCGACTGGGTCCGTTAATCGCTTTCGTAGCGAAGATAGGGTGGACCCCGGGAGCGAACCGCGCTCACGGGAACTCCTCGTAAATTTAATTGGGTTTTAGTAGCGCTGCATGCACGGAGTCTCCACCGTCCATCGCGGCGTCGGTGACCGGACACCGTGATGTCCGGGGCTACTTTACCGCCATCAATTATCTGGAAGGCCGGCGACACACGCGCCCTTCATATAATTAGCGCTGATGACTGGGAAATCGAGTACCGGGACACACTTAAAATATTATTAACATGACACGTTATAGTGGGGAACTGCAAATTCCTTATATACGTATTTGTTGAATGGATAGATGGGTGCGTGTAGGAGTCGAAACACTTTCAATTTATATAAACCTACATGCCTATGCACAACCGCTGCACACATATTCTAAATTGCATATCATAATCAGGTTTTCGATATGGGTTTAGTTGTACAACTGCATTACTCACAATTATAGATGATATCATTTCGGAATTGGATAAGGGAAAAGCCACTATTCTGTGTCTCTTAGATTTTTCCAAAGCTTTTGACACAATTAATCACAGCTTGCTTGCATCTATTTTGCACTATGTGGGATTGGAGGATCTTGCTATACAGCTGTTAATGTCATACCTTGCGAACAGAGTCCAAGTTGTTGTAGTCAATGACAACTCATCTGAATTTCAACATGTAACATCCGGTGTTCCACAAGGGTCAGTTTTAGGACCGCTTCTGTTTACTGTTTATACCAGTTACTTTAAAAATAATATAAAATTTTGTAAGTCCCACTTTTATGCAGATGACACGCAGCTTTATTGTTCCTTTACACCCACGAATGTTCACACAGCTTGTGCGAATATTAATCAAGATCTGAAATGTCTTGTTGACTCGGCACAGCGACATTCTCTTACAATAAATCCTAC